>CAXITT010000294.1:102047-143292 GCA_964033795.1 Lymnaea stagnalis
ATGTGATCTTAGGTATCTGTGATCAAGTGTGTGGGATGTGATCTTAGGTATCTGTGATCAAGTGTGTGGGATGTGATCTTAGGTATCTGTGATCAAGTGGGTGGGATGTGATCTTAGGTATCTGTGATCAAGTGGGTGTTCTGTCTTGTGTTCATATTAGGCGTGTGTGGGTGTTCAGTCTCGTGTCCATATTGGGCGTGTGTGGGTGCTCAATCCCGTGTTCATATCAGGCGAGGGTGGGTGTTCAGTTCCGTGTTCATATCAGGCGTGGGTGGGTGTTCAGTTCCGTGTTCATATCAGGCGTGGGTGGGTGTTCAGTCCCGTGTTCATATCAGGCGATGGTGGGTGTTCAGTTCCGTGTTCATATCAGGCGTGGGTGGGTGTTCAGTCCCGTGTTCATTTCGTGGTGTGTTTGGTTGTCACCCAGGAAATAAAAGAGTGTACTGTGATACGCCTATGTATGGGAGGAGCCTTTTTGTTGCTAACCTGATACAAATTCAACGTAAGCTGAGGATGTGCTAAAAAAACTAAATCTCAGCGCATGTCCGAGGTATATTGTGATTTACAAGGACTGTTAGCTCATAACGTGACGTCCCAATTTATGTAAGGAAAATTACAACTTACAAACGTCAGAAAACATGCTGGAATGTACGTTAATTTTTAGATTATAAAAAAATCGTAACTTTAGATTAGGACAAGCTTGACTGAAACTATAGCATCTGTAAACTGTGAGGTAGCTAGGGATGACGTACTTGTTTGGCCACCCCCTTCCAAAGATAGAAATGCCACGCCTCAGTATAAATAAAAAGGTGCCGTCTGGGGCAGACGACCGCCCCCCCCCCAACCCCCTCACCCCCCCCCCCACTAGGGATGACGTACTTGTTTGGCCACCCCCTTCCAAAGATAGAAATGCCACGCCTCAGTATAAATAAAAAGGTGCCGTCTGGGGCAGACGACCGCCCCCCCCCAACCCCCTTAACCCCCCCCCTCCACACACACACTCACTTCCTACTCAACTCCATATCAAGAAACATATTATGAGAAACTAGAATTCGAACTGTGAAGTCTGAGATGTATTGAACATGTACATGCGTGGATCAAAACCACTCCCGACCATACAAGTGCGATATGGTGTGCAATAGAAACTCAAAGTATTAGCATGGAGCTATGCCCAAGCTAAACATCATTATGCACCAACAACTCCGAGGCCCACGCCCAGCGATTATCTCCCCTATACAATAGTTACCTTCCCTTAAAGTACCAGGGGATAATCCCCGTGTTTATCACGGCGTGTTTGTGTGTGTGTGTGGGTGTGTGTCTACTATAAATAGCATCCAGTGCGGTCCATTCATTCCATGTTGACTCAATGATCGCCAGCTCTTTAGACTGTCAATACACGGGCTCCTGTCCATGTTTGGGTTAGCGATGCGATCGATACTGATCGAAGTTCAATGAGCCGTTTAAACTGGTCCCGATCGATCCTGGTCTTGTTCGACCTGAGCTGATCAATGGCGCGTGGGGGGGGGGACTTTCCTGGGATCGGAGTACTGAATGGACACATGCATAGCTGATTGGGTGTCATGTATAGGTGAATGGAGAAGTGAAGTACACGTGTATAAGTGATTGTAGCATATGTATATGGAGGGATGTAGTACAGGTATATTGAGGATGGCAGTACATGTATGTGGATGGCAGTACATGTATGGGGGATGGTATTTAGATGATTACTCTGTTTAGCCAAAGGATTCGAAATGAATTTAGATGACACTGAAATGTCTTAGTCTTATTATTATTAAAAATAATAAAAAAAAAAAAAATTAAATAAAAAATTCAGACTTTACCTGCGCAATCATGTTCTACTTGTTGAAGCCCTTACATTTGTTTACATTACCTCGCTTTTGTTCGTGGGGGGCGGGGGGCGGGGGCTGGCTGCCGGGCAAAACCTTATTTGACGGATTTCCCGTTAACCTATCGACCTGCAACCTAAAAAAAAAAAATTAAATAAAAAATTCAGACTTTACCTGCGCAATCATGTTCTACTTGTTGAAGCCCTTACATTTGTTTACATTACCTCGCTTTTGTTCGTGGGGGGCGGGGGGCGGGGGCTGGCTGGCGGGCAAAACCTTATTTGACTGATTTCCCGTTAACCTATCGAGCTGAAACTTGGTACGTAAACTCGTTACCGATGACAACACATTCTATCAAATTTTCAGCTTCAACCCACAAACCCGTTAAAAAATCCGTCTTCCATATTTTGTCTTCAAGGACAAAGATAAAAGGAGTTTCCCGATAGCTGCGCTAAATGAGATTCTTAAAAAAATGGCTCGTGCGTTTGGTGTGTATTATTTTCAAAGTAGTTAGTGAAATACATCTGCGTGTAAAAGCCACTGGGATATTAGAATATTAATATTAAATACAATAATAAAAAATGCACATACATGATATATACACAAAACTTTTTTTTTTAATTGGTTGTTTAATATAATTTCCTATTCTTCCTCTTTGGCCCGTTATTTTAACAAGTCTGCATCTCCCAACTTATCTGTTTCTTACATTCATATTTTGACAATAGTCTGCGAGCCAGAATGTTCTACAGAAACAATCTCGGCTCGGGTGACTTATGTTGAGACCGGCTGGCTTTATATATCTGCGTTCTGTTGAATTTTTTTTCTCCAGAGTCTTTGTATTCCACCCCCCGTCAGTGTGAGATGGAAAACAACTGTTTCGTATGTTCAAACGGCATTTTTCAATGACGCAGTTATTTGAGCAAAAAATTTTTTCCTGTTCAGATTGACCTATTTTTTTTTTCGTTTCATAAAACAAACAAACGAACAAACAAACAAACAAGTGATAAACAATTTTACTAGTTTAACCTCTATTAATTTAAGTTGTTTGCCCCCATCAATTTCACTAGTTGAACAGCTAAAAGTTCGCTATCAAAATTGTTCTTACTGATTTATGTCGATGTAGAGTACAATAAATTAATTTAGTTTTATTGATCCTTTTCTTTTCAAGCAAAGCTGACAAGGCAAATCTAAACTGGTTTCAAGTGTGAAAACGAAACACTGATGACTAATCCAGGACAAAATATGTCTCTATCACTACCAAACGTCACACCGACATTTGATGCGGAGTTCACGCACCAAAATTACACGTCTGTTTAAAAAAATTGGCGTTTGTTTGGACTACCTTTTCATAGTTTTGATATTTAATCTGAACAGTAGCAAGAACATCTCTTTAAATTTCGAGCTCATTTTGAAGTAGATGAAAATATTGGCGCTTGAATTGATGGCTTCTAGAACAAAGAACACAGAGAAGCAGCAGATGAATAGGGATTTACCCGTGCCCTTGACATTGAAGTCTTTGAGAAAGATCATGACCAGGTTACCCACGACTGTTGGCAGGGAGCAGACGATGAAGACTGTGGATAGGGTGACGACCATTTTGACCAGTTGTTTGTCCCGGATGGACACGTGGTTAAGGTAGGAACACATTGAGGTGGACCTTCTCCATTTGGCGACTCTGAGTAGGGACCTCACCAGACCAAGTGTGGACATTGTGACGACGACAAATGCCGTTATCTGAGCTATGATGTAAAAAGTGAGGGTGATGTTTTCCATTAATTCCACATTTGACGCAACAATCAGTCCAACAACCGTCAAGTTAAACTCTTGGTTAAACCTTGGTCCAATCCGATTAGCAACGAAGAGACTCAATGTACTGGACACGAGGACGATATAAATACAGATGACCACCATCCCAGTCCTCCAGGGAGTCAAAAGTGATTTGACACGTAACGGCCAGGCGATGCACAGACACCTCTCTACGGCGATAAAAGCCGTTAAACAACCGGCTATCCGGCTGAATAGCACGTGGGGTGTGCCCAGCACGACGTAGTTGACGGCGTCGATGACATCCATCTGAGGCACCGAAGCCAGGACCAGAGGATTGTACATAACACTGTAGCCCGTCATGGTCAGCAGGACGCCGATGTCGGCCAGGGCAAGACCCAGCAGCGAGATGTTGATGGTGTCGGACACACCCAGTCTGACGAAGACGACGACGCTGACGATGTTGAAAACGACTCCCGGAGTCGAAATTAAGGCCGAGAGGATGACATAGTTCACGAATATAAAATCATGCATGACCTCATCTCTTTCAGAGCTCACAACTGAATCTCCAGTCGTCCTACTGACATTTACGATTGACGACATGTCAGTGGGATGTCGGGCAGGAAGTAACAATCAAAGTATACTGCGCCTTTATCGTATGTACATTTTTATGACATATTTCCGGGCCCGTTTTTCAACGTTTAGCCGAGTACCATATCGACTTAAGTTATTTTTCTTTAATTTCTGTTCAACTTGGTTTAAATTTGCAGTGTCGCCCCTTCCAGATTTCCGTCGATAACCGCATAATATGACCTACGATTATCTACAGGCTATAATTTGATATAGCGACAGATTAGAATAAGACAATAACGAGTATTGTTCTGTGGTACTACTTTGCGTCCAGTGATCGCTTTAAGCCACCGTTTAGCAGCACGTGAATTTAAAATAATCTCACAGCCATCTTTCTCCGTTGGGTATTGACGGTACTTTTTAAGGTTACTTATTAGATATTTGAGATAGTTTTTAAGGTTACTTATTAGATATTTGAGATAGTTTTTAAGTACTCGTTTGTTACGGCTTATTAAAAATAATTTTGGCATTCGTTTATTTAAATTTCTTTTGAAGCAAGGAACTATGGAGATGACTTTATTTAATTCTATATTTCGTGATGTTTTGTAATGTGCAGCATTTATTTTTATATAATACATCCCACAACCGGAACGTCAAATACACCTGATTATGTATTAATTATACAGAAGGAAGTCGTTGTGTTTACGGTTATCTTACGTCCCACAGAAATCATGTACCGTTCCTCTAGTGGTCGTCTGGTGAACAAAGAGAGTACGACCCGAAACTATCGTGGTGCTGGGATTTCCTCAAATCACATTTGTTATGACTGGGTAACAATTGAAGATACGTATGAGATGAGATCGACTTTGGTGTATGAGTGATGTCTTACGATTCAAAGCATAGCGATACTTAGCATACATATGATTAGGCTTTAACGGAAGTTGCAGGTAACAACGTATTCGTTGCAGTTAATTTTTTGTCCCAAAAAATTATTTCTATTTATCTTTGTTCTCAGCAATTAAAAATCTCGGGACACCCAGTTTTAACGAAAGATATGCTACACACCAAGTTTAGACGACAGATATGCTACACACCAAGTTTAGACGACAGATATGCTACACACCTAGTTTAGACGACATATTGCTACACACCTAGTTTAGACGACATATTGCTACACACCTAGTTTAGACGACAGATATGCTACACACCTAGTTTAGACGACATATTGCTACACACCTAGTTTAGACGACATATTGCTACACACCTAGTTTAGACGACAGATATGCTACACACCTAGTTTTGACGACATATTGCTACACACCTAGTTTAGACGACAGATATGCTACACACCTAGTTTTGACGACATATTGCTACACACCTAGTTTAGACGACAGATATGCTACACACCTAGTTTATACGACAGATATGCTACACACCTAGTTTTAACGACACATATGCTAAACACCTAGTTTTGACGACAGATATGCTACACACCTAGTTTTGACGACAGATATGCTACACACCTAGTTTTAACGACAGATACGAATCACACCTACTTTTGACGACAGATATGCCACACACCTAGTTTTAACGACAGATATGCTACACACCTAGTTTTAACGACAGATAGCTACACACCTAGTTCAGACGACATATATGCCACACATCTAGTTTTGACGAAAGATATGCTACACACCTAGTTTAGACGACAGATAGGCTACACATCTAGTTTTGACGATAGATATTCTACACAACTAGTTTTAACGAAAGATATGCCACACACCTAGTTTTAACGAAAGATATACTACACACCTAGTTTTGGCGACATATATGCTACACAACTAGTTTTAACGAAAGATATGCCACACACCTAGTTTTAACGAAAGATATGCCACACACCTAGTTTTAACGAAAGATATGCCACACACCTAGTTTTAACGAAAGATATGCCACACACCTAGTTTTAACGAAAGATATGCCACTCACCTAGTTTTAACGAAAGATATGCCACACACCTAGTTTTAACGAAAGATATGCCACACACCTAGTTTTAACGAAAGATATGCCACACACCTAGTTTTAACGAAAGATATGCCACACACCTAGTTTTAACGAAAGATATGCCACACACCTAGTTTTAACGAAAGATATGCCACACACTAATTTTTAATGACAAGTATTGCCTCGAAGGTAGGAGAGCAACTTTACTTTTTATCTGCTTTTAAAACGCTGATGCTTTGGTTGCTCTGTGCGTTGATAGTTTGTCGTCAAATCTTGCATCACAATTTCAAAACACACCCTGATCTCCAATTGAGCAGAAACTTTGTAACACTTACTAGCGCCCGATAAAAATACAACCCCTCATGATCAGTAGGTCACCAAAGACATGCACTGTCCTTTGGGTGATAACTGTTGGTCAAATCTTGCTACTCAATTTTGACCAAATCCGTGATCTCCAATTGAGCTTAAAATTTCTACAATTTCCCACCCCGATGTTATTAATTTGTGCTTTTACAACTTTCAAACCTATGGGTATTAAAATAGGATAAAATAATGGGAAAAAAGTTTTTAAATAAAAACACGCTTTTTCATAAATGTACATTTAAATATAAACTATATGTTCCATAAAACTTTAATGTGTCATAATGTACATTTAAATATAAACTATACGTTCCATAAAACTTTAATGTGTCATAATGTACATTTAAATATAAACTATATGTTCCATAAAACTTTAATGTGTCATAATGTACATTTAAATATAAACTATATGTTCCATAAAACTTTAATGTGTCATAATGATATGACTAATAAAGCATGAATTGAAAGTTCTTGTCAAATTGCAAAGACATGCACGCAGCGATATCGCCATTTAACAATTTAAAAATACAAGACATCTAAAGAATTTCTCTAGCGTTGAAATCAGCCACCAATGAACTCCTTTAGTGACATTCATGGTATTGTTAAAATATCATTTAGATTTGATAATTTAAGTTTATGTTTAGAGAAAAAAATTGAGAAGGGTATACATA
This sequence comes from Lymnaea stagnalis, assembly GCA_964033795.1. Classification (NCBI taxonomy): domain Eukaryota; kingdom Metazoa; phylum Mollusca; class Gastropoda; family Lymnaeidae; genus Lymnaea; species Lymnaea stagnalis. Next base: position 109,261 of record CAXITT010000294.1, read on the forward strand.
TAATATATAGCAGATAAATATTTCTCTCAACTTAATGATGTTAGAAACGTAAACATTATTACATAGATACTTCTTTTTGAAATAAGGAATTATGATGAGTTTTCGCAAAGTCTTTACAATTATTATCTCGATAACATCGGGTCATATATTCTAGTAGTATTAGGAAACATGAATGAAAGAGTATATCCCAGAACAATAAGGAGACCCAAGAGCAATAAGAATATATAAGAAATAGAAGGATATATGAGGACAATGAAGACTTAAAAGAGCGTTAAGATTATATAAGGATAGTAAAGATATACCAAAACCACAAGGATATAACATTAGAAGAATGAGGTTATATCTGAAAAATGAGGATTTCCCTTGACATGTACCTAAAAAATGACAGGCCCACTCGGCCCACGATCCCTTGACATGGGGTTCGAGGCAGAGGCGTAGCGAAGGGGGGCAGGGGGGCGACAGATGTCCCCGGGCGCCAGCTAGTTATGGGCGCCAAAATGTGCGTTGATATTATTTTATTGATGAAAATAATGGACTTGAGAGTTGAAAAAAAGAAAAAGGGGCGCTTTAAAATGGATCTTGTCCGCGGGCGCGAATCTTGTCCCCGGGCGCCAAACACCCTCGCTACGCCTCTGGTTCGAGGTACTCATAACGCGTTGAGTTTTAACAACACTATTGGAGGTGAGCCTTGAAGGTTCTACAGAAGGTGAGCCTTGAAGGTTCTACACAAGGTGAGCCTTGAAGGTTCTACTCCAGGTGAGGCTTGAAGGTTCTACTCTAGGTGAGCCTTGAAGGTTCTACTCGAGGTGAGCCTTGAAGGTTCTATTCGAGGTTAGCCTTAAAGGTTCTACTCGAGGTGAGCCTTGACGGTTCTACTCAAGGTTAGCCTTGAAGGTTCTACTCAAGGTAAGCCTTGAAGGTTTCATTCGAGATGAGCCTTGAAGGTTCTATTCGAGGTTAGCCTTGAAGGTTCTACTCCAGGTGAGCCTTAAAGGTTCTACTCGAGGTAAGCCTTGAAGGTTCTACTAGAGGTTAGCCTTGAAGGTTCTACTTGAGATGAGCCTTGAAGGTTCTATTTGATGTTAGCCTTGAAGGTTCTACTAGAGGTTAGCCTTGAAGGTTCTACTCCAGGTGAGACTTGAAGGTTCTACTCGAAGTGAGCTTTGAAGGTTCTACTCAAGGTGAGCTTTGAAGGTTCTACTCCAGGTGAGCCTTGAAGGTTCTACTCGAGGTGAGCCTCTCCTCGTGGCCAGGTCACAGTGCCAGGTCACTTCTCTGCTTTGTTTTGCTCATCTGCATTTCCCACTTAACTCTAGTGTGTACGTTTGTTTTTTTGAAACAAGTTTTACCAACAAAGTAATTTATGAGATATCTCGTGAATAGTTTTGTTCAGTCTTCTCCCCTCCTTTTTTTTTTCTTTTCAACAGGGTTGACTACAAGATTTCAACAGTGTTCGCGTTTTTTTAAACGTTAAATCCAGATGATAATCACCAACAAATCTTTATCATAGTCAAACAGTGCACACCAAGACATCATAAGGCTTCGTCGCGTAAAAGACCCACAAACCTATATTGTGTGGAACACGTAATGCTTTGATTAGGGTTTATCTTTTCACGGGTTTATTCTTTCTTCCAAACATTGACAGAAACATCTCTTTAAATTTCGAGCTCATTTTGAAGTAGATGAAAATATTGGCGCTCGAATTGATGGCTTCTAGAACAAAGAACACAGAGAAGCAGCAGATGAAAAGGGATTTTCCCGTGCCCTTGACATTGAAGTCTTTGAGAAAGATCATGACCAGGTTACCCACGACTGTTGGCAGGGCGCAGACGATGAAAACTGTAGATAGGATGACGATCATTTTGACCAGTTGTTTGTCACGAATGGACACGTGGTTGAGACGAGCACACACCGAGGTCGACTTCCTCCACTTAGCGACTCTGATTAGGGACCTCACCAGACCAAGTGTGGACATTGTGACTACAGCAAATGCTGTCATCTGAGCAATGATGCAAATCGTAAGTGAGATGTTTTCCATTAAATCCACATTTGACGCAACAATAAGTCCTACAGCCGTCAAGTTAAACTCTTGGTTAAACCTTGGTCCAATCCGATTAGCAACGAAGAGACTCAATGTACTGGACACGAGGACGATATAAATACAGATGACCACCGTTCCAGTCCTCCAGGGAGTCAAAAGTGATTTGACGCGTAGCGGCCAGGCGATGCACAGACACCTCTCTACGGCGATAAAAGCCGTTAAACAACCGGCTATCCGGCTGAATAGCACGTGGGGTGTGCCCAGCACGACGTAGTTGACGGCGTCGATGACATCCATCTGAGGCACCGAAGCCAGAACCAGAGGGTTGTACATAACACTGTAGCCCGTCAAGGTCAGCAGGACGCCGATGTCAGCTAGGGCAAGACCCAGCAGCGAGATGTTGATGGTGTCGGACACACCCAATCTGATGAAGACGACGATGTTGATGATGTTGAAAACGACACCCGGAGTCGAGATTAACGCCGAGAGGATGACATAGTTCACGAATATAAAATCAAGCATGACTTCATCTCCGTCTGTGCTCCGTTCCCTGACTATAAAACCTAGACTTGCGCTAGCGTTACTTGCCCCTGGCATTGCAATTTGGGAACGTGTCCAGTAAACAAACCAAGGAAGCGATGGTCTAAACTCATCGCCTGTACCCGAGTCACAGCGGCGTCCCCTTTATCTAATACGGAACCGAGGCCAAAATCGTGCCACGTTTCTCTTGAAGTAATCGGTTTAAATTATCCCTTGAATGGGTGGTATTCTCTCCGCGAAACTACCACCGATACCAACATAATCTGACATACGATTAGATGTTAGCCGTGATTAGCTGTAAAGAACATGAACGTTTAAATCGATGTCTTGTGTAAAACAATGCATAATGATAGGTGTCATTTTAAGCCGGAGCATTGACGACTGTAAATGTGTAAGGCGTTCGCCTGGGGATTGACCGGGGTTGTCGTCCAGTGCGTGCATAACCCGGTATTTATTTTTTAAGAATAAGACAAAGACTTCTTTGTTTTTAAAGCATGAACAAAGTCAGTCGACATAATATAGAGGTCACCAATATATAAATTTAATGTTTACATACAGAAAGGCAATAATTGTGTATGCAATTTTAAAATATATACTATATTTAAGTATGTCCCTTAGCCGTTTTGTGAGCCTCGTAAATCATATATGGTACGTTGTAATTATTTAGCATATAGTTATTATGTGTACAATCTGATTACACCTCACGGTGGCGCACAATTCTTCGAGAAAATAAAGATAATTGATTGTGTCGACACTATAAAATGCGCTCTCAAAAGTACCTCCAGCGCATGTCTTGACGAAATAGTTTCTGCCCATGAATCTGCACACCAATTTCTGCCACTGTTCGGACGCACTATTTTGTACTCGTGAATCGACGCATTTCTACCTAAGCGTGTTTGAGCATTTTGCTAAGGGCTACACAACTTATTGCGTTGTTAAAAAATACATGCGTAAAACAGATACAATAAACTAAAAAAGCAATTAAAAAAACTATGTTTATACCAGGTATAAGCTGTCTCTTCATTTGGGATGTCACCTATTTCAGCAAGGTTTTTACATTTTTTGTGGGACATTAATCAAGGGAGAAGTATTTCAACAAAATGCTGATTGTATATTTGAAACAGTGTTTCTTTGAGCCAGCTTTCGGGGTTTGGGGAGGGGTGGTGGTTGGGGGGGGGGTGGGCTGGGGGGGGGGTTTAAACACGGTTCGTCAAATTGCTTTTAAAAACGCATTATTTTGTCTGACCACATAGTATAGGTCGTTCATAATTGTAATGTTCAATTACAGTGTTTCTTTGAGCCAGCTTTCGGGGTTTGGGGAGGGGTGGTGGTTGGGGGGGGGGGGTGGGCTGGGGGGGGGGTTTAAACACGTTTCGTCAAATTTCTTTTAAAAACGCATTATTTTGTCTGACCACATAGTATAGTGCGTTCATAATTGTAATGATCAATTTAAGTTACCAGTTTTAAAACCCCTAAGATTCTAAAGACCTTTCTGCAACACAGTCCTTTTTTTCTTTCCTCTTTGTCACTGATAAAACTTGGACATTTTAGAATTGGTATTTAATCATATGTAATCTTTTGAAAAGTTGTGTTCAACATGTTAAATAATGTTAGCATTACTTTGTTGTGAAACAAACGTTTTTTGTGAAGAATTTTTTGTTTTGTTTAAACTTATTTATTAAGTAAATAGTTTGCCCCAAACTATGTTAAATAAAGACTATTTGTATTTAAGATTCTAAAAACACGTGGTTGCTTTTAAGTTTGCTACATTTACACGGAGCCATGGGTGAATAAGTTAGGAAATGAGGGGAACAAAATTATGGGAAAACCTGAAAAAAGGGAACGCAACAAAACAACGAGCGTGTCGACAGGAAGCCTTCATCAGCGAACAAACAACGGTAAAAACAGAATTATATTTAAAAATAGCACTTAGCTGAAAAGACGTATCAGAGAGGGCAGCAAAAGAATTAAAACAGAAAATAAATTTATGAGCGATTAAATACAGCCAAAAAGGGAAAAAAAGGAGAAGTAAGTCCACTGAGTTTAGTCGTGACATGGAGGGGCGGAGAAAAGGATTAACATGTGAATAAAAACATTACATTAATGCCATATGGTATCAAGGTTCCATAAGTTAGGAGATCCTATGGTCACTATATTTTGCAGGACGCAAGGAGTAAGGTTAATTAAAAATATGTTGGTGTGGTGTGATAATGCTACACAGTGTGTAGCGAAAGGTAAGTAACATGTGGATATATTGGCTTTGATTTAAGCACAAAGGGATTTGGTTTTGAGAGTAAGTGGATGAGGGCAGCGTTGAGATGGACAGGGTAGCTTTTTTACTCATTGGAGCGTGTTGCTTGGTTTGGTTTATGGATAAGGTTGTTTGGGACTGGAGGCTATTGGATGGTTTGGAACTGAGGGTCTAGTTGGTGGTATTGGGATTCAGGGCCTATTTATTGGGTGGGGATTGAGGGCCTATTGGGTGGGTGGGGATTGAAGGATTATTGGGTGGGGATTGAGGGCCTATTGGGTGGGGTGGGATTGAAGCATTGTTGGGTGGGATTGAGGGCCTATTGGGTGGTTTGGGATTGAGGGCCTATTGGGTGGTTTGGGATTGAGGGCCTATTGGGTGGTTTGGGATTGAATGCCTATTTTTGGGTGGATGGGGATTAAAGGGCTATTTGGGTGGTTTGGAATTGAGAGCCTGTTGAATGTGGTTTTATGTCTTATAGCATTTCAATTGCTGAAGTCGTTTTAATCATGTTTACACGTGTGTTTGCGTTTGTGGATGTGGATTTTTGTAAATAATGCCCCAATTTTTTTTTGTTTTCGTTTAATTCAGTGGTTCTCACAATTTTTAAAGGATTTCTTGCGTGAAGGTCTCTTAACAATACTTTTGGGTGCTCTTGGACCCTTTATATTTAAATACAATTAACATACATGCTACTTTCACCAACCCAATTTTGACAAACTATTTTTTATTTAGAAAATGTCAAAACTTAGTCATGAAATGTACATTAAATGAATGGGATTGATCCATGTATTTGACTAAAACGTTTCTTCTAGCTTTGTCTTTGTTTTGGCCAGTGCAACTCGTATGTCATTTTTTGCGTCTCATCCGTTTCGTGACTTTGTTTTAAAATCAAGTAGTTTGGAAAAAAAAGCCGCCCCACACACATAGGTGGCTGCAAAAGGAATCAGCCATCTCAGAGCCATCTCAGAGCCATCTCTACAACATCGGGAGAGGACTGCTCCACTTCAATCCAAAAATCACCACAAAGCATTTCACGGGAAACATGTTTTGCACTCCCATCACTTATCAAAATTAACAAAACTGCTCTTGAATCACCGAAGGGTGATCACCAATGGAGCGTACATAGGGGTTGTTGATAAAGAAATAAAGAATTGTATACTTTTCTGTAACTGCTAATTGTCATATGAAACCCATTAAGCCTAGCTTTAGGATGGGATACTGCGATATATAAAGATACCTTAATAATATATATATAACAGTTTTTCTTTGAGTGGCATTGCAACGCATGCCGGGTTCTCGCTAGTAAATGATATTTTTCAAATTTTTAAGGATCTTAAAAATAATGAGAATTTTATTCTGTAAGAATTGATACTAATCGTTTCATCGCAATAAGAATATTGCTATCGACGTAAAGCTTATTTTCATCGCTATATCTGTTTAGCTGTAGACATGGGGCAAAGTTCTTTTTTCTAACTTTTCCTGCCATACATGACAAGTGTCGCCGGGCTCTGTTAGTTCCTTGTTTTAAGACAGTCAACGAGTAAAGAGTGCATTATAGTCACAGGGCAAATTCCTCACAGAACTTTTGCGCATCGCCTAAGGAGCAGGTGGTCTCCACATGGGAGGAGCAGGTGGTCTCCACATGGGAGGAGCAGGTGGTCTCCACATGGGAGGAGCAGGTGGTCTCCACATGGGAGGAGCAGGTGGTCTCCACATGGGAGGAGCAGATGGTCTCCACATGGGAGGAGCAGGTGGTCTCCACATGGGAGGAGCAGGTGGTCTCCACATGGGAAAAACCACAATCACCAGGTTTGGTTTATTACGTAAGTTAAAAATTCCAAAAATAGAAACAGTTTCCATGTTACCAGTAACTTTCCACTAACGTGTAAAAAATGTCAAAGAAAGTCGATAGTAAAATTGATCTTAGGAAATTGATATATTTTTTTTCAAACATTGCTATAGTTTAGGCCAGTGGTTCCCAAAGTGTGTGCCCACGGTCCTCACAGGGCACCTACAAAACATTGTCATAATTGCATTCGCCTTGTTATTTTATTGTGAAAAGTTGTAGCATTAATATTGCAGAGTCACTGTGGAAAACCTTGGTTAAGCGAGGGCACCAATAATCGAACACGTGTGGGTAACACGTGTGGGTAACACGTGTGGGTAACACGGGTTTAGGAATCTCGCTTACAAATCGACCATGATTTTAAAAATAAATCCTTTAAAAAATAATAAGTTCGTTACTTTTATAATAACAATTCATTTCATATGTTTGTCTGGATCTAACGCTAAGATACAATGTGTCTCGAAACATTTTTCGTGGTTAAATTGAAAAATTAGGTCAACTTTTAAAATAAACCTTGATCTGCATTTATACCACACCAAAATTTCAAGTGTTACCAGGGTGGATAACCTTTTGTAACAAAGTTGCATTTTTGAAAATATGCAGTTGCGTCCCTTTTAAAGTAAGGCGTCGAAGAAACAATGGCGTAGCAAGGCTTTGTATGCGGCCACTTGAAGTTGAAAGACGTGTGAGTTCCCCTGGCCACATTGACCCGACCATGACACTCATGCTGTGCAATGGATATGCGAAGGACACACCTCCCTTAAATTTATTTTGAAATACGCCCAAGAGGCGAACCTGAGAAATGTGACAGTGACCAAAGGTCAAATAACTCAAATGACCTCCCTACCCCATCCCCCGAAAAAAAAGACTCCAATGTGCGAAGTGATAATAAAGACAACCATAGATGGTGGTAGTGAGATGATGTGACAGTTGTGTACACAAACATATGTAGTCAAGGTAGTGAGATGATGTGACAGTTGTGTACACAAACATATGAAGTCAAGGTAGTGAGATGATGTTACAGTTGTGTACACAAACATATGAAGTCAAGGTAGTGAGATGATGTTACAGTTGTGTACACAAACATATGAAGTCAAGGTAGTGAGATGATGTTACAGTTGTGTACACAAACATATGAAGTCAAGGTAGTGAGATGATGTTACAGTTGTGTACACAAACATATGAAGTCAAGGTAGTGAGATGTTACAGTTGTGTACACAAACATATGAAGTCCAGGTAGTGAGATGATATGACAGTTGTGTACACAAACATATGAAGTCAAGGTAGTGAGTTGATGTGACAGTTGTGTACACAAACATATGAAGTCAAGGTAGTGAGATGATGTGACAGTTGTGTACACAAACATATGAAGTCAAGGAGTCAGACGATGGCACTGCTTTCAAATTTCGAATGTTTAACAAAGACAATGTGGTTATCAAAGACAATGTGGTTATCAAAGACAATGTGGTTATCAAAGACAATGTGGTTATCAAAGACAATGTGGTTATCAAAGACAATGTGTTTAACCAAGTCAGTGTGCTTACAAACACAATGAGTTTAACAAAGACAACGTGTTTAACAAAGACCATGTGCTTAACAAAGACAATGTGGTTATTAAAGACAATGTGTTTAACAAAGACAGTGTGCTTACAAAGACAACGAGTTTAACAAAGACAACGTGTTTAACAAAGACCATGTGCTTAACAAAGACAATGTGGTTATTAAAGACAATGTGTTTAACCAAGACAGTGTGCTTACAAAGACAATGAGTTTAACAAAGACAACGTGTTTAACAAAGACCATGTGCTTAACAAAGACAATGTGGTTATTAAAGACAATGTGTTTAACCAAGACAGTGTGCTTACAAAGACAATGAGTTTAACAAAGACAACGTGTTTAACAAAGACCATGTGCTTAACAAAGACAATGTGGTTATCAAAGACAATGTGTTTAACCAAGACAGTGTGCTTACAAAGACAATGAGTTTAAAAAAGACAACGTGTTTAACAAAGACCATGTGCTTAACAAAGACAATGTGCTTAACAAAGACGATGTGCTTAACGAAGACAATGTGTTTAACCAACACAGTGTGCCTACAAAGTTAAAGAGTTAAAAAAATTAAAAGAAATAAAACAAACCAATTACAGTACAGCATTAATTTAGAGATATTAAAATTTAATGTTCTTTTTAAAATGAGCTGACCAACACTTTAATATGACAAATTACATCTCATGCCTTACTTGTCCAACATTTCACAACACAGACATTACTTTGTCAAGCACTTCACACCATATACATGCTTTGTCCGCCACTTCACACCACATATATTACTTGTCCAACACGTTACATAACATATATTAATTTTTTCCAGCACTTCACATCACATATATTACTTTGTCCGGCACTTTATATCACATACATTATGTGTGTAATTCTTTAAAAAAAAAAAATTATCCTGTTACGGAACAATTCTGAAAAGTGCATTCAGGCCCATTGCATTGCGTGTAGTTTTGTCAGTCTCAAACAGAATTTGGCAACTTAAAATACAAAGAAATTCATTTCAGCATAACTTGGTTGACGTCGTTGGGAAGGGTATGTTAAATAGCTTTACTCAAAATTTATTTGGGTGTATGAATAAAATGCCGTTAATGAAAACGCTCGCTATTATATGGCGATGTCTGCTTAATGAAATAAATAAGCTTATTCCATAAATGCTGGCAATTTTTGCCATGTTCAGTGACACAACGTGTAGACCAAGGGTCCCAAAACTGTTTGCTCGAACCCGCATAGCCCGTGGAAATAAAATGTAATAACTACATGTAATAACAACTTATCACTTTTTCAATAGAAATGATCTATTTTATTACTACTGGTCACAATATTGACCGGGGTGGGGGTACAGGACAGAGCTCCAATGTTGTTAAGGTACCTTATAGGATGGGCGGAAGTTGCTGTTATTGTTTAGTTTGGCGACGCCTTTGTTAAGGGGTCAATTAAGGTCAATAGATTGTCGCATCTTGGGGATAGGGAAATGTTTCTTTCCAAAAGTCATGTCTCGGGTTTTCCAGGCATCGCGTGACAAGTTTGGTGTTGACGACGAAAGTTCCTAATTGACCGGAAATGAGGGGGGGGGGCATGGATAGGTTAATTGCCAGCATTCCTGGACCACCTAGGAAGGTAGAGAATCGTATATAAGACAGAACTTTTCATGATAGTGGTTAGTTGATGAAGAGATAAACGAGCTGGTCAGTTGAGGTAGAGGGACCAGGGTTACGACGTAGTTGAGGAAGAGAGAGAGAAAAGAGCTGCGAGAGAGTTGAGCAGTTGTTAGGGAATAGTCGCTAGAGATCAGGAGACGAGTTGACTAGTGGAACATAGGAGACGATATAGTTTAACAGTTTAGAAACAGTCGTAGATGGCTGACAGTTAGTAAAGACTATTAAAGAACTGTTTATTAAATAAATATAGTCTATTTTATCATTGGACACCTGGAGTTTGAGTTGTTGGATTTCGTTCAAGTCTACGTTGTGCTTTTGTCTGTCTCAACGCCTAGACACCCACAATATAAATCACAGAGAGGAGCGGTCCTGCACTGACCACTACCAAGTCAATATAGTTTGTGACAAGTCAGGACCGGAGCCCTTCTCCGTCACAACCGTTCTGTGATACTAATGACATCTCACCCACCGCAGATTAACTAACGCAACCATGGTGATCAGCCAGTCCCACTCTCCCAAACATGTCTTGTCATATTAAGACCTGACGTCACAAAACGAGAAAATGACCATGCCTTTATACTCTGAAGGGAAAGAAATATATCTTTAGTATTTTATTGAACAATCTGAAACACCGAGTGGACTTTTGATTGTCAAAAATCACGAGAGTGAACATACGTTAAGCTGAATGACAGTCGCTGTAACAATCGCTGGAACCAATCATGTCATCGAGAGAGTTTTCACAAACACGAGACATCACTGAAGCAGGTGGGTAGAGATTATGTGTTTGTAGTCAAAACTTACTTTCAAGTTAGACGCCATTAAAACTTTACAATAAAATGAAACAATTGCGGATTTATCGTTGAGAAAACACTTCTCAATTATGCCAACAAGGAATGTTTTACCGTCAGTTAGTGACTGATTGTTGCACAATTTCAAATATTTTTTTTTAGTAATCGAACTAGAAGACTAATAAATTTGACATTTTATAAAAATCTAAAACGGAATGGAGAATTTTTAAAACCTTATGCATGCAAGAAAGATGGCCTGAATTACAAACAATATTTTTCCTACAACACGCAGGACAATTTTTAGTAATAAATATGTCTTTCTACAAAATGTAGGACATTTATTTAATTTAGCATAAGTCAGTTTTCCTAAAACATATCGATTATTTGACATGCAATATTCATCTTTATAAGTAACTGTGCCTATACGCTAGGCAGATAAAACAGTTTTCTACGCTGTGCAGATCGGACAGTTCACCTAAATTGGGCCGACATAATTTTTCGCCAACAAGATAGAGATATGTCGGTTTACCTTCATTATCATTTAAGACCGTTAAAAATTCTTGATCTCACAGATATACGAGTACTTATAAGTGCATATGACATCGTTAACTAAAAAAGTTGATTTTGAGAGCACAGCGCAATCTTCCTCACGGGTTCTTGGGCTGGGTTTTCCTCCATAGAAAAGTAAATTTTGTTCGTCGACTGTGCACGTCGCGCCGTCCGACCAAATGAAAGTTCCTTCTTGTTGCATGTCGTCGAGGCCAATCCACAGCCAGTTGTTCCAAACCGGTCGTTTGTTTAGCGCATCGGCCACCAGTTGTTGCTTCAGCGAGGTCTTCATCGTCACGAGAACTCCTCCATGCACCTTACACGAATCGGACGCGTTGATGTAGCTGTCAGCCTGCGAAGGAATGTAAGTACATATGCCGTCCTCTCCAGTGAATGTGAAACTATACCCGAGTGCCGAATCGCAAAATAACTTCCCGGTTGAATACAGCGTTTGTTTTGCCGAAGGCCTGGTTCCGTTTTCCCAAATCCAGCTTCCTAGAAGACACGACGAGGAAACGTTCTCGTAGATGAAAGCCTGGCACGTTGGCGCCAGCCTCAAACATTCGAGGGCGCACGTGAAAAGCCCGCCAAAAGTTCTGTTGGTTCCCAGCGGCAGCATTCCTAAACGAACGTCAGTCACCAAGTGAAATTCGGCGTCTGTCTGAGTGAGGTGCCCTGGACTGCACAACCCATAAAACACGAAGAAATATGTCAGCACGGCATCTTTTGAAAGCCCCTGTGAGGTACACATGTTTAACTTATCGGTTGACACACCGAGTCTTAAATTACGGCTGGTATACACTGACGTCAATGTACTTCGTTTTTAAAATCCCTCTGCAGCAAAGCTTAATTTCACTGTTTTAAAAATAGAAAATAAAAAATGAAGAAAAATTGTCACATGACAGCTTTATGCGATAAACTTTTCTTGAACCAAATTAATATTCCGTGTTTTTAGATTGTCATAATTCACTTAATCGTATTAGCGATAACCATAACATATTACATAAAATAATATGTATGTCCGAATTAATATTTTGAAAGAAACATCGCACCATGGCACATATGAAATCGAGTCACCTGCAGAGCGGCGCCCCGGAAGTAATCATGTTTAAAACTTCATTGAAGGGCCTCGTCGAGGTACGTTGAGTGTCCGGGCCTAGTCGAGGTACGTGGAGTGCCCGGGCCTAGTCGAGGTACGTGGAGTGCCCGGGCCTAGTCGAGGTACGTTGAGTCCCCGGAAATGTTGTGTTGTGCTGTAAATAAAACAACACAAAAATCAATACGCGTTTGATTTCTTGAGCTTCCTGGTGCAGTGAAGAGGCTTTTAATGAGTAGAGATCAGGAAGGCGGACACATGTCCAAAGCCAGAAACAAGACCTGACCACAGAAATGATATCAGCGGTCATTTAGGTTGACTGTCAGAGTAGAGTGAAAGGTCTCCAACAGTGATGGACATTTCACACGATCAGAGGTGACTGCATGAAGGGTTCACAGCTGATTTCATCACCGTTGCACAGATGACAATGTCAGTAGATTATAAACGACAATGTCACGAGTTTTTAAGAGGACTACGTCCTTGATTTATTGAATACTACGTCATAATCCGATATATTATTACCATGCAATTACTGTCGAATAGGACGTATCCCTGTATGATACGACTGTTGACACTTGATACCATACGATTGATCATAAGGTTCGGCACGGTCACAACGATTGTAAAAAGATTTTACTCCTTAACAGGGTGGCCCACCAGACCAATTACTTCGAAACACGGATGCCTGCTTTGTTTATTGTTTTTTTTTAAAGCTGAATGCTATCCGCTATCAAAGTAAAGAGCTTGCATAACGTAAAAAGTACATATCGGACTGTGATCAAGGCAACTAATTGAATATCATGTAGAAAGCCAAAAAAGAGTACAGTTTGCATTTGTAGGAAGGGTCTCTTAAAGTATAACCCAAGGTCTGGTCCATTAACCAAAACACACAAAATTCTATCCTAAAAGATTCTCCAGGCCTCTCTCGTGTCACTTTTCTAGTTTCTCCTTTCTGCCTCGTTCTTTAAAAATCGGTTTGACGTTGGTCTATGACGTTCTTTCCTTTGTAGATGTCATTGCTGCGGCAATTCCTTTTTCCTCTGTATTTGGTTAAGAAAATGATTACAACCTTGACATGTGTAATGGCCATATTTAGTAATGGCAGCGTCTTCGGTCGACCGGACGTCTACGGGTGGGGAGGGCCCCCACCTGCAAATCCGATCGAGCGGGTGCTGTTGGGGGCCTACGGGTGGGGAGGGCCCCCACCTGCAAATCCGATCGAGCGGGTGCTGTTGGGGGCAGTCAAGGCTGGTGGGGGGGGGGAGGTTCCTGGCGTGCCGCCGCACGGTCCGGTGTCAGGGAGGCACGGCGTCTGGGATTTGTTGGGGAGGGCATTGACTCCGCTCGACGGCCCGCCGACGCCATTTCCCTATGAAATTAACATATTTAGTAGAATAGCCAAGGTCTGCAAGATCCCGCTGGCGGTATTGGCAGCGATCAAAAAGGACATTCCGAAAATCACCAGCTCGCAATTCGCAAGACAAGAAGCGACACTATTCACTTTAGGACGTAAAGTAGCGACACTGTTGACTTAAACCCCAAAGCAACGACGACACTATTCACTTTATTCATTTCCAAACACGGTTATAGTTTAGGCCAGTGGTTCCCAAAGTTTGTGCTCACGGTCCTCACAGGACACCTACAAATCATTTTCATAATTGCATTTATATTTAAGTGTGAAAGGTTTCAGCATTACACTGTCAGATCGGGTGCAATTAACGCAATATGCAATACAACTTTGCAGACGACTTGTCAAATGCCGGGTTAACACAATTTAATAAAGCAATGTGTCATCTATTTTGCAGTGCACCTTTTAGAATTTGACATCAGGCGCCATGGGAAAAACCTTCGTTCAGCGGGGGCGCCAAGAATCGAACACGTGTGGGTAACAGATGTGGGGGAACACGTGTGGGTTACACTTGTGGGTAACACAGGTTGAATAATCTCGCCTTCAAATCGACCATGATTAAATCAAATAAAAAAAATTACTTTAAATAATAAGCTGGTTATTTTCATAATTACATAATTCATTTGACATGACTGCCCGGATCTAACGCTGAGAAACCCTATGCATAGTCAGAATAGACAAAAGTACGTCACCTTTTACAATACCCCTTGTTCTGCATTTATGACAAATCAATAATTTTTAAGAGTTAGCAGGGTAGACAACCGTTGGAACAAAGTTGCATTTTATAAAATATGCAGTTGCGTCCCTTTAAAGTGGGTTGTCTTTCTTTTTTTTTTTTTTTTTTTTAAAAAATGGCGTAGCGTGGCCAAGTGTCCCACTGGGTGGGCTAAAAGTTTTGGCGTCATCCTTCCCCGAAAAAAAAAAAAAAAAGACCCCCCCCCCCCCAACCCCCCCCCCCCCCCCCGGGGAGGACCGCTTCCACTACTTCCCATTCCTTCGCCACTGGGTAAACAGTAGCCAATGGAATGATTTTTTCGGATAAATTTTTCCTTTTCACAGTTTATATGAGGCCTGAATGATGAAGTTGGTGATCAACGGACTATCCAATGTATCCATTCTTTCTTCTCACTAGGTTGATTTCTACGAGAGCATCTTAATCTCCATTGGAATCTGTAAGAGGCAGGAATGGCGCAGCCAGACAGATACCCGGGTTTATCTGCCAACGCAGTCACCGGAGATGCGTCTAAAAGGCTGGAAAATAACAGATGCAGATTGTTTATGACCACGGCCTGAAATTTTAAATTACAGATGGCAAAGATATTTGCAATTGTACATCACAGATGGCAAGATATAGCAAGTTTACATCACAGATGGCAAGATATAGCAAGTGTACATGTATGCATCGAGTTTCCTGTAAGCCGGAAAGCACTCTTGTGATTTGGTATCTGTGACGGCAAGACATTTCAAACTATGAGATGTCCTTGAATGAACTGAAATGAAACATAAAGTCTCAAGAGATAGGGTTGTCTGCCCCCCCCCCCAATCCGACAGGTACAGCTAATGGGACAGAAATTCGGTTAAAATATTTTAACATTTTAAAAATTTGTCTGTAATTAAAAGAACTAAACAAATTAATTCATATTACACAAAATGCACACTATTATCTCATTTTGCTGTCTGGGTTTATCCAAAGTTGAATAAAGCCACTTGCAGTTGAAGATATATTATGATTTCCCTGACCATATTTATACGACTTTGTTATTCACTATTACCTGGACGTCGCGAAGGAAAACAATCTCTTCAGATGGCGTGAAGGCTTAAACTGAAAATGACCAAAACAATTTATATTATAATTCAAATGAGTAAAATTCGCCCCCATAAATTTTATCAATTTTTCAAAAATGACAAAAGAATCGGTGAACCTGCGAAATGCAATAGTGACCAGAGGCCCAATCTCTCAAATGACCCCCCCCACCCCCCCCCCCCCCACCCAACGCCCACCAAAAAAAAAGACCATACCAATTTGAGAGGTCATAATAAAGACCTCCATCGATAAAGTTAGAATGTGTTCCAGGTGTATACACAAACACATAAAGTCGAGCCGTCAGACGGCGACACTGTGTTTAACAAATGCAATGTGTTTAACAAAGATAATGTTTTAAAAATTAAAAGTTAAAAGAAATAAAACGAACCAATTACAGCATTAATTTTGAGATACTAAAGTTTAATTATTTTTTAAATGAGTTGTCCAACACTTTACATCTCATACATTACTTTCCGACACTTAACATCTATACATTACTTGTCCAACACTTAACATCTCATACATTACTTCTCCGAAACTTAACATCTCATACATTACTTGTCCGACACTTCACATCTCATAAATTACTTGTCCGACACTTAACACCTCATACATTACTTGTCCGACACTTAACATCTCATACATTACTTTCCGACATTTAACATCTCATACATTACTTGTCCGACACTTAACATCTCATACATTACTTGTCCGACACTTAGCATCTCATACATTACTTCTCCGACACTTAACATCTCATACATTACTTGTCCGACACTTAACATCTCATACATTACTTGTCCGACACTTAACATCTCATACATTACTTCTCCGAAACTTAACATCTCATACATTACTTGTCCGACACTTAACATCTCATACATTACTTTCCGACAATAAACATCTCATACATTACTTGTCCGACACTTAACATCTCATACATTACTTGTCCGACACTTAGCATCTCATACATTACTTCTCCGACACTTAACATCTCATACATTACTTGTCCGACACTTAACATATCATACATTACTTGTCCGACACTTAACATCTCATACATTACTTGTCCGACATTTAACATCTCATACATTACTTTCCGACACTTCACATCTTAACCATTACTTGTTCAACATTTTACATCTCAACTTATATTATTTGTCCAACACTTCCCCCTACATACATTACTTGTCCAACACTTCCCAGTACATACATTACTTGTCCAACACATCCCACTACATACATTACTTGTCCAACACTTCCCACTACATACATTACTTGTCCAACACTTCCCCCTACATACGTTACTTGTCCAACACTTACCACTACATACATTACTTGTCCAACACTTTCCACTACATACATTACTTGTCCAACACTTCCCACTACATACATTACTTGTCCAACACTTCCCACTACATACATTACTTGTCCAACACGTCACACCATATACATTTCTAGTCCAACACGTCACATCACATGGATTACCTGTCCAACCATTCACACCACATACATTAGTAATGATTCCTTTGTCCACCACTTGCGTAGGAGAGTTGAACATTTTTTTTTCACAAAGTCACAATTATGAGTCACACATTTAAAATACGGATAGCTATTTAATATGTCTGAAATACGACTTTATTTTAGTCCACAACAAAGCATCATATGAATTATTTATATCTTTGAAGTCTCGTGCTACAGACACATCACAGTTTCGTAGCATACATTATGAACCGATTACAGGTAATATCAATATCTGTATAAAGGTAATTATAACAGACCTAACAAAATGATGTGACTTTAAGATTCTAGGTAAACGCCGACACCCTGTCGTCATCACTGATTGACTTATAGTATGTATACCTTGAACTATAGATTGGTTGGGGGTGAGATCTAAGTGTAACTCACGAGGTATCATTATTGCTGTGCAACTAGTCATTCACGAGGTATCATTATTGCTGTGCAACTAGTCATTCACGAGGTATCACTATTGCTGTGCAACTAGTCATTCACGAGGTATCACTATTGCTGTGCAACTAGTCATTCACGAGGTATCACTATTGCTGTGCAACTAGTCATTCACGAGGTATCACTATTGCTGTGCAACTAGTCATTCACGAGGTATCACTATTGCTGTGCAACTAGTCATTCACGAGGTATCACTATTGCTGTGCAACTAGTCATTCACGAGGTATCACTATTGCTGTGCAACTAGTCATTCACGAGGTATCACTATTGCTGTGCAACTAGTCATTCACGAGGTATCACTATTGCTGTGCAACTAGTCATTCACGAGGTATCACTATTGTTGTGCAACTAGTCATTCACGAGATATCACTATTGCTGAGCAACTAGTCATTCACGAGGTATCACTATTGCTGTGCAACTAGTCATTCACGAGGTATCACTATTGCTGTGCAACTAGTCATTCACGAGGTATCACTATTGCTGTGCAACTAGTCATTTCCAACTAATATCCGCAAAGCTTGTATGAAAAGTCATCATAAAGGAAATTAAATTGGGCAGACGAAAGCAAGCATAATGTTATTGGGCAATACGTTCAAGCCATGTAAAGAAAGAACAATATGTTGTTTATTGAACTGTATTGTCTGCTGAAGTAGAAATCTACACACAAAAAAAAGCCCGCTGAAGTAGTCTTTTTTTTTAAAGCCCAACTATATCTTGTTCCATAATTTATTTTCCAAAATAAGTACTATGGGCCATTTTACTTGTGGTTATTTTAATAATACGCATCAATCATCAAAGCAGCACAATTCGATGACGTAATTTCAGTAAAAAAAAAAACAAAAAAAACCCAACGAACTAGAAGAACTTAAAGCTAGAGACCAAGATGTCTACACAATTCTCCACCCCTTGGGAAAGTACTAGAGACCAAGATGTCTACACAATTCTCCACCCCTTGGGAAAGTACTAGAGACCAAGATGTCTACACAATTCTCCACCCCTTGGGAAAGTACATGCCTATCCCGTTCTTAGAATTGAAGAGATGAAAACATTAAAAAAAAAAATGTTGCTTATCATAAAGCCTTTACTCTCCGAATGAACACAAACAATACAATAGTTCCTATAGTTACGTTAAACTTAGCGTCGACATTAACGCCAAATCTATTTGGAAAGCATTTCTTCTACTTGACTGAGATGCTCTTAATAAAAGCAAATAGAGAAACCAAGTATTAAAGCAAAGAATTTTCTTTTTGAAAACGCACCAATGAATGCTACCATCGGGGACATTTCTTTTGTACACCTGTTGCCTACAGCGTTACAGCCATACATGCGTGCATGCGTAGAGAATTATCGTTTGTGATAAAGAAACTTTACGTATACTGGTGTCACAACGCACTTAACATTTGTGGCTGGACGTAACAACCATTGTAAGACTTTTGGTGCCGTGAAAATATTTGGATTAAAAATGATTCAATAATGATAATAATGTCTACAGCTGCAGTGTGAACTATCTGATGAGCTGGGCTCTTTCCACCAACAATTGTACCAGTCAGCAGAGGCGAAGGACGCAGCGGAGGCAGGCGTTAGCATTGGGGACAGTCTATGCCATAGGACAAACTCAACCGTGGCAACCGTACACACTCGGCTATACGAAGGAAAAAAAACAACAGTCATCTGAAAACTGGACGCTTTCAACAGATTGTACACAATCGGCCTTCAACAGATTGTACACAATCGGCCTTGGCGAAAGGATACAGTTATATAGTCTTAACAATAGACACCGTCAGTTATGCGCCCCCCCCCCCCTCAAAAAAAAAGAGGCCACAAAACCAACTAACTACAACGCATCATTATCGTGTCTGAAGTATTTAACGGAATCTAAGCACATATTACAACACATTTTGTAAAACATTTATCAAATTAATATATGTTTCAAAGCTTTCCGAACTGTGTGTCGCGACGCAGTAGCGTGTCGTCTGCAGGGTGTAATTGTGTCACACGACAATGAGCCACAAAGATTTAATGTATTTGCTAATACTTAAGAAAGAAAAAAAAAACATTTCAACTGAATAAAGCAGTGGTTATGATGCAAATGGTAGATTACATTAAAAGACGTAATCAATAATCTACTCTTTACTTTAATTACAGTTTATCGGTTCGTGTCACCTCGTGACGTCTAACAAAACTTGAAGCCATTAAAAATGATTATGTCAAATTACCGCAGTTATTGATTTGAATGATGCATGAGCATTATAAAAACGATTAGATGATAGATCAAATGGCGGTTCAGCTCTATAATGAAATATATGGTATTTGACTTCAATAAGTTGACTAGGGCGGAGAAATGGCGTCTTTTAGTAACGATTTTGTTTCGTAAAAACAATACCAGTTTTTGTTTCACATCATTAGTCACTAATGTTAACTTCCCGAATGAATGGGATAAATAAACCCCACGTGAATGAAATTCATTTATGATAGTTGATGATCGTCCCCAATCACCGCCACGTCCCCAATCACCGCCACGTCCCCAATCACGGCCACGTCCCGTAACTCTACAACTTGTACGGGTCATCTACTCGCACTAATTTATTTACTATTCCGCTACATGGAAAAAAAACCCAGAGCCAATGAAAAAAAATCAAAGATCATGAATGTATCAATCACGGGGATTGACACGTTGGCGGACCATCAGGCATTTCGTGATGTCGGACACGGTATCAGGAGCGACGACGTGTTCGTGACGTTCATTCTTAACGTCGATATCGTCTCGACGCTCCTAGCGTTGGCGGGAATAGCGTTCAACCTCCTTAACGTCGTCGTCTTCGTCAAACTGGGGCTGTCCGAGACGACAAATATCTCGCTGTTGAGCCTGGCGCTTGCCGACGTGGTGATCCTGCTGACCATAATAGGTTACACAGTCGTCTACAACCCCCTGACGCTGAGCGCCGCGCCAAACCTCGACATTCTGGACGCCGTCAACTACGTCGTTCTGGGCACCCCTCACGTCATGTTTAGCCGGATAGCCGGCTGTTTGACGGCCTTCGTGGCGCTGGAGAGGTTTCTCTGCGTAGCTTTCCCGCTGCACGTTAAAATCATCGTGACGCCAGGGAAGACCACCTCGGCCGTGCTGTGCATCAATATCCTCACCGTGGTCTTCACGCTGCCCACTTTTATCGCTAATCAGATCGGACCGAGGCTCAACGCACAGCTGAACCTGACCGTCGTTGGATTAATCCAGGCCCCGTCTGTAGCAGAATTTGAGGGCGTGACGATAATGTTTAACCTGATTGTTCAGATGACTTCATTCGTGGTCGTCACGCTGTCCACCCTGGGCTTGATCCGGTCACTTCACAAGGTCACCCAGTGGAGAAAAAGCTCTTCATCCTCTCAGATCCCTCGCGTTTCCGGTCGAGACAAACAACTGGTCAAGATGGTCATCATGATATCAGTAGCCTTCATCGTGTCATCGTTCCCCACGCTGCTGGTCAACACCCTGCAGGCGTTTGTCAAAGAGTTCAGCGTCAGGGGACGAGAGAAGAACCTGTTCATAGCCGTCTGCGCAGTTTTGTTTAACCTCCAGACGATCCATTCAGTGGTTAACATTTTCATCTACCTGTCGATGAGCACCAGGTTTAAGCGACAGCTTTTCGACATTTTTCAATTTCAAGGCAAAAACGAAAATAATGTCAGGAAAAAGACAGGAAAGGAAACATTGAACACAGCAAGAATGTGAAAGACATTTTAAAACTTTTTAAAATTATTATTATTATTAGATTACTTACATTATTTTTTATGATATTTTATCTTGACTTTAAAAACGCAACAGAGCAAGTCTTACAAAAAACAACCAAATACTTATTCAAGCGTCAGATTGGTGACCATTATGGTACCATTGCTACAGCAAGCTGTCAGTTTGGCGACCACTATTGTACCATTGCTACAGCAAGCTGTCAGTTTGGCTATCATTTATGTACATAGCTACAGCTAACATTAAATTTGGCTATTAATAACTGTAAAATTGCTTTACCAAATTAATAAGTTACAACGGAGTACATTTTTTTTACTAAGATTCATTCAAAATAAAATGTTTGTGTAATCCAGTACCGCTCTCCCAAACACGTTAATACGTCTTGAAATATTTAGACCTGAAGTCACAAAACGAGTCACTGACCATGCGGTTATATGCTGAAGGGAAAGAAATATTCTGACACAATTAGTGGACTTTTGATTGTTAAAAATCCCGAAAGTGAAGAATTGTTCAAGCTGAATATCATTCGCGAACACAATACGTCATTTTGGAACCAAGCACGTCATTGAGAAAGTTTTCACAAATACGAGACATCACTGAAGCAGGTGGGTAGAGATTATGTATTTGTAGTTAAAACATCCTTTCAAGTTAAACACACGGCATGAAAACTTTACAATAAAATGAAAATAGCGTATTTATTGTTGTAGAAAACACTCATCAATCATGCCAAAAAGGTATTTTTATTCGCTGAAAAGTGACAATTTTTTTTGTATTCGAGCTTAAAGCCTATTCTATTTAACATTTTATCAAAATCTAAATTGTAATGGACACTTTTTTTAAAACAACACAGGACAGTTGTAATTACATGCAAGAAAGATGGCCTAAAATACATAGGATATTTTTCCTACAACATGCACGCCAGTATTAACTAATACATTTAAATTGGTTAGTCTCCCTACTGATGATGTACATTAGGAAATGGCGTCAGTAAGCCTTCTAGCTAGTACTTAACTCTTTATGCCCTCCCCAAAAGCAGCTCCCTCCCTCCCCCAGTGCTCGAGCTATTGGGCCACGAAGCGGCACGTTGGAGATCTCCCATTGCAAGGACAGCGCCCCCCCCCCTCGCCAGCACCCACTCGCTTGAGTACCAGCGGAGGTCACCCCAGCCTAAGGACATACGGTCGGCTGGTGACGCTGCTCTCATAGCGTCAGGAGTCGACATTCCCAGGAGTCGGGATGGTACATTTACACAAAATCTTCCCTTGCAGTTCCTGGGGAAGCGTAAGCGCCCTAAAATACTGATTTCTACAGCAGGCTTCCGCCGCGCAAATAATTTCCGAAGCAGGAACAACCTCCTCAATTGCTGTGTAAACAAAATCATCGTTTGTGGTTGCTAATACCCACCTCATGTTTCATATTCATTAACGGCTATATGTAATCATGTTCGTGTCTTTCTCCCAATGTAGGAGATTTATTTAGCCTATAGCATGAGTAAGTTTTCCTAAAATATTTAGATCAATATACATTATACATATACAATATACATCTTTTAAAAGACACTGCCTACTGTATGAAGCTAAACACTAAAACAATTGGGCCGATACCACGTTTCGCCTAAAATATAGGGATATGTCAGATCGCCTTCAATATTTTATGAGACCGTTAAAAGTTCATGATCTCACAGATATACGGGAACTTATCAGTGCAATCGACATCGTTAACTAACAAAGTTGACTTTGAGAGCACGGCGCAATCTTCCTCAGGAGTTCCTGGTGTGGGTTTGCCCTTACTGAAAAGAACACTTTGTTCCTCGACTGTGCACGTCGCGCCGTCCGACCATAGGAAAGTTCCTTCTTGTTGCATGTCGTCGAGGCCAATCCACAGCCTGTTGCTCAAAACGGGATGCTTGTTTAGCGCATCGGCCACCAGTTTTTGCTTTAGCGAGGTCTTCATCGTCACGAGAACTCCTCCATGCACCTTACACGAATCGGACGCGTTGATGTAGCTGTCAGCCTGCGAAGGAATGTAAGTACATATGCCGTCCTCTCCAGTGAATGTGAAACTATACCCGAGTGCCGAATCGCAAAATAACTTCCCGGTTGAATACAGGTTTTGGTTTGCCGAAGGCCTGGTTCCGTTTTCCGAAATCGACCTTCCTAGAAGACACGACGAGGAAACGTTCTCGTAGATGAAAGTCTGGCATGTTGGCGCTAGCCTCAAACATTCGAGGGCACACGTAAAGATCCCGCCTAAAGTTCTGTTGGTTCCCAGCGGCAGAAGTCCTAAACGGAAGTTCGTCACCCCATGAAATATGGTTTGTGTCAGAGTGAGGTGCCCGAGACTACACAATCCAGCTAACACTAAGAGATGTAACAACACGACACCTTTGGGAAGTCCCCGCAAAAATAACATGTTTAACTTAAGGGTTGACTCCTAGTTTCCTAGTTAACCCCTGGTATCCACTTCTTTGTTGCTGTTTTTTTTTGTGTTTTTTTTTTACTTCAACATAGTAAATGTTCAGCTTTTTTAAGACTTCAAATGCAGCAAAGTTAAATTTAACTGTTTTAATAATAGAAAATGGAATGAAGAATTTTTTTTAAAAACCAAATTAATATTCGTTTTTTTTTTAGATAGGAATAATTCAAGAAATAAAATTATAAATAACCACAGGATATTACATTAAAAAAAATGCCCGAATTAATTTGTTCAAAGAAACACCGCACCAAGTGAAAGACGAGGAGAATGTGCGAGACGAGTATGTTGTTCTAGGGGGATGGTAGAGCAGCCACCCCTCCAAAGATCGCTTTAATTACATGTACACATTTAGTTCAAGCTATCCGCTCGCGGGAGATGTTGGAGATGATCGATTCGTCGACTGAAATATTTGTGGTCATTGGTGAAGGTAACCAATACATTAGAATTGTTTTATAATTGCATTTTTATAACTCAGCGCTGTAGAGCCCTACTACTTTCTATAGTGTATTTTACTTTTACACATGAATATCGCCCCCGTCCCATTTTCACACAGACACACACACACACCAAAAAAAAATGCTCTTCAAGAAAAATATTTGGAAAACAGCGTTGTGTTGAGCTCTAGAGCTGAGGTCCTCAAACTTTTTAAATAAGGGATCGACCAGTGTCCTCAGACGCTGTCAGGGCTGGACTATAGTTTCCAAAAAATATTGGGAATTCTACGCACACTGCACATATCTCAGTTCTATGCACACTGCATTTATCTCAGTTTTATGCACACTGCATATATATCAGTTCTATGTACATTGCACATATCTCAGTGCTATGTACACTACACATATATCTCAGTTCTATAAACACTGCACATATCCCAGTTCTATACACACTGCATATATCTCAGTTCTATGCACACTGCACATATCTCAGTTCTATACACACTGCACATATCTCAGTTCCATGAACACTGCACATATATCTCAGTTCTATGCACAATGCACATATCTCAGTTCCATGAACACTGCACATATCTCAGTTCTATACACACTGCACATATCTCTATTCTAAGCACACTACACATATATCTCAGTTCTATAAACACTGCACACATCTCAGTTCTATACACACTGCACATATCTCAGTTGTATGAACATTGCAAATTTCTCAGTTTTATACACACTGCATTTATTTCAGTTCTATACACACTGCACATATCTCAGTTCTATGCACATTGCACATATGTCAGCTCTATGCCCACTGCACATATCTCAGTTCTATACACACTGCACATATCTCAGTTCTATGCACACTGCACACATCTCAGTTCTATGCACACTGCACACTTATCAGTTCTACGCACACTGCACACATTTTATTTGTATGTAAAAAAGACGAAACTGAAAACACGATAACACATTTGAAATAAATAACAAATATATTTAACATAAACTTGTTAGCATTTCATAGGCAAGTTTGGCTTTTGAGATGATAATGACGAGTATCAGGCGGGCCGGATAAAGGACCACTAGTGGGCCGGATCTGGTCCATGGGCCGAAGTTTGAGCGCACCCTGGTCTAGAGCATTGAGGTGAGGAAATCGAACACGAATGGGCGTTAAACAAATACTATCCTCCTTAGCCTTTTCAACCCCCATGTTGAGCATATCAATTTCTTTCCAAGGTTTCCGGTCTCCTGCCACATTCTCTAACCCTTTTCCACTCTCTCCCATCTTTATTGCAATCTTGTCGATTTCACTTCGCCTGCTGTTTTAGGGTCTCCCCGTCCTATGGATCCTTGACATTTCAATACCGGCGCTTGTATTGTTACACATGGCATCGCTGTTTATGTTTTGGATTTATTTTGTGGAAGCACTTGACGTTAAGAGTCTACGCAGGCAGCTATCTGCGAAGGTTTGAAGGTCTTTCACCAATGAATGTTTGATGATCGCCAGCTTCCTGAGCCATACAGCAGAACAGATTTTACAGTTGAGTTTAAATCGCCAAACGATGACTACCGAATATTATTATTATTATTATAATAAGTGGTTTTATATAGAGTGGTACCCCAGCCTAGTGCTGGGCTCACCACGCTGTGCACACAATTTAATAAACATAACCAAAAACTTTTTAAAAATTATTTAATTAACCTACATTAATTAAATAAAACAAAAAAAAAAATGTTTATTTAAAGCTATTTACATGTCAAGCCATGGACGGTACCCAGAAGTTTCAATCAGAGGTGGGAATCATTCAGGATAGTAGAGTTTAAAACGATGTGTTTTGAGTGCAGTTTTGAAGGCTGTGATGGTCGGTATATTGCGGATGTGTAATGGAAGAGAATTCCGTTGTCTGGGGGCAAATGACTCTCTCTTGTTGGGCCGAGCATACGCTCTTATTGCCCTGGCTATTTTGACAACGACTTGCCCCCAATCCGGTGGACATCGCCATAAATGAAATCATTGACACATGTGTTCAGACCTTCAGCCCCGTCTCCGTTTTCGGTGCAGCCAACCAACAGGAGCTCCATTGTTTTGGCACAATGGCCACAGAGTCGATACTTCGGGTCGCTATGTGAGTCTAGTCTACCAGATCAGATATCCGTTTTTATGTATATCGGTCCATGTATCCTCAAGTACTCTAGGGTTCTGGTTATCTTTGTTTTCATGGGAAGTAATCAAGATGGAGTTGGATATCTACACAGTAACGATAAGCTTCAGGTTTGAGTTGGCACTGAATTAAAAAATATATATATTTGCAGGCTCATTAAAGTTTTTTGTTTATTTGTAGAAACTTTTAAAAATTAAATAAACAACCGATGTTTGTATAATTATTGTTTAAGTAGGAGCCTTTAAGGCATCTAGAATGGAGCAGTTGGCCATAAAATTCGAAGGAATATGTATTAAAAATAAAGGGTTTATGAAATCCGGAAAAGCATAGAGATGCTAACTGGAGCCATTTAATGCAGAAATTCCCCCACTCTCACTCAATCCATCGCTTTCTTACTCACTCACACACTGACACACACACAGAAATAAAAATCTGAGTTCAATGAATGAACCAGATACGAAATGCAGGTCAGCAAAAGCCCACTCAGTCAGTTTAAGATGTAATTGTTGTCCCTTTCAGGTTTTTTTAAAAGACTTATTGGAAGAAGGGCAATTGCCCGGCAATGTTTTGATATCTTGATAAAAATCAATAAGCCCCAAAGAGCTTCCTGACCCGATGACTAGACTTTTGATGTGGTAGAGATCAGGAAAGCGGACTCGTGTTCAATGAGAACCGTGACACAGAATATGTCATATGCACGCTGGATTGTCTACCCCACACCCTTGAGTGGGTGAAGCAAAAATAGACTAATAACCGGATTCTGCACATGCGATATACTTTCTTTAGGAATCTACTTTCCCCCCACCCCACAAGATAAACTTATAAGACATTTAAATAAATGTCGAGTAAATTTGGCTAAGAATAAGTTCATAGGAAATGTTTAAAAAAAACATACAAACAATATGGGGTATTATTTCTATTATATAAAGGACACGTTTCAAAAACTATACAGGACAGTTTACTGCGACGCAAAAGAAGAGCTGTAAATGTCGGTTTTCCTACAATATCAATGACCGTTGGCTCACAGTCTGCAGACAGGTTAGTTTTCCTAACCAATTTAGTATGAATGGTGGTGTCTCTAATGTTAACGTGGACGAAGCTCCACAATACACCAAGATTTAGGAACAGTGGCACAGCTAGGGTAAGTGTCCCCCGGGGCTGACCAAGATTTTTTGACACCCACTTTCCACAAGAAAAAAATAGCTCTGCAGTTCGTCCAAAATGCAACCCATTCATAAAAAAAAATATTAAAATTGACAACGGAGAAGAGCAACCCCTTTTATCCCCCCCCCCACGCCCCTGATTAGGAAATAGATGTCATCAACTCCTCTTGTCAGTCAGACATCATTAAATAATTCATGTCGTATGTCTGGAACTAACGCCAAGCTAGGAAACCGTTGAAAAACCATTACATTTTAGAGAACACGCAGCAAGGTCACCTTTAAAGTTGTTGACGTTCTAATGACACACATTTGGAATGTTTACCATTATAAAGTATAAACTACAAATGACAAGTGCGCAAAAATGTATCAGGTGACCATAACACGATGACGAAATCAAGTAGCAAAGTTAAAAAGTAGGGCACGTTCTTCATCACATTATACTTCTTGAACGAAAGAGGCAGTCTATGTAAACAGCACTGGGGCTTATACGTTGGGAGGCCGTCCTCGCTACTAATCGGTAATTTTTTCAATGGGTTAAAATAAAATTTAAATGTTACAGTGAGATTTTTTTTTATTTTGCTTCATAAAAGGTACCTGCCCTTTTTTTTACCTCCAAACATTGAATTGCGATTCTATAGGATCATTTGAAATCTATATTGATAGTTCTCAAAAATATTTATCAAACCCCCTTTTAAAAAAAAATTGATCGCAGGTTCACTTTAAAAAAAAAAAAAATCATAGCGATGAAATAATTTTAAATAAAAAGAATATAATTTTTAAGGCAATTCCTAGAATTGAAAAGCACAAAATGTGGGACAGATGTAGTTGGAAATGGATCTCTCGCCTGAGAAAAAGAAAATAGCTGAATATTATTTGAACACATACGTAAGTGGCTGTGAATGGGGACAAAGTTTGAAAAAAAATTGGCAGAACAATTCCGAGAGAGCTTTTAAAAGAGACGACTCCTAGTGTTGCTAAATATAAGTGGTTCGCAAACGGAAACTTCTAAGGTGCTCTATGCCGTCCAAATAAATAACATAATGACAAATTCAATGAAATTAAAAGAATAATGAAAGAAAAAAGAAAAAAAATATACATTCTGAGTATATATTTTTTTTGCCCAAGTTGTGTGTCGGAGTGATTTAAAAAACAACAACTAAACATTTGAGAAGTTTCACGAGTATTCTCAAACCACTCAAAGCTTCTCGAAATTAAGCCCTCAAAATTAGATGCTGGCCGGACGACCTGGAGTCAGTTTATTAATTTCGCTCCCAAACAATCTTAATAACTTGAAAATGAGATAATTAAAAGAAAATAAATATAATAAAATTATGAAACATCTAGAGTTTTTTTTTCTAAAGGGTCATACGAGTTCATGCTCTTAGTTCTTCGTAAAAATACGAGTGTGGATAAGTCGACATCTAAATTATTGAGTGGATAAGTCGACATCTAAATTATTGAGTGGATAAGTCGACATCTAAATTATTGAGTGGATAAGTCGACATCTAAATTATTGAGTGGATAAGTCGACATCTAAATTATTGAGTGGATAAGTCGACATCTAAATTATTGAGTGGATAAGTCGACATCTAAATTATTGAGTGGATAAGTCGACATCTAAATTATTGAGTGGATAAGTCGACATCTAAATTATTGAGTGGATAAGTCGACATCTAAATTATTGAGTGGGCTTTTTGTGGGCTTATCAGAAACTGTTACAAATGAAAGAAAAATAGCCAACTTCATGGGAAATAATGGATGATAATTTTGTTTTTAATTAAAGTTTCCTTTTACTTCATACTAACTTATATAAGGTAAAATAATTGAATAGATTATCATCATATTTTGCCTGGTTATTGACAGTGTATAGCTTAATGATTGAATCATCAATAATGCATAAAGTATGGATACTTATTTATTGGAATTTCTTTTTAAAATAAAAAAAAACCCAACTTATTATAGTTCATTCTGCAATTAATATAATTCAAATATACTTATGTTTGATTCAATTCATTCTCGCACGACAAATATATGGGGAAAAAATAATTTGCGTTTTTTTAAAAAAATACAAAGACCCAATTAATCAAATAAACAGCTTTGATAGCTTCAGTTGTAGTCTTTCAATTTTTGGCTGAAAGCATTAATTTCTCAATGAACCCAAAACATTAAGAAGACAAGATCTCGCAAGCATGGACCCTGGCCAAAGTAGAAAATGGTAGTAAATTTGAGTCTTGTCATAGTTTTAACAGTCAGCCTACACAGTCTAGTTGAGACGACATACTGACATTTTCTCAAGTGCGTGAGTTGTGTCTGACAGAAAAGCTGTTTGAGACGGACGGATTTTTGAGACAAACTCACTTTTAAGATAAGATAAGATTCTTTTATTGATCCAAATAAATGGAACTGTTTTTTGATTGCATTATACATTTCCAGCACATGAATAAAACAATTTGAAGACGAGACATTAATTAATAAATGATCTCAAGCAGCCATTCAGTGAGTTCTCTTAGCCAAAACGGGGACTTATTAGTTCTCACGAAGATGTGTGACTTCAGAAGGAGCACGCCGGTAAATTCGTACAGATTGTGGAACAAACGAATTTTTATCTCTTTCAGCCCTCGCCTTGATGGAAAGAATTCGTCCCGAACGGCCCGTTCCTAAGTATCTGCGATGAAGAGAGTGGAATGTATCATACAAAATGTGTTTAGTTTTACAAAAACATCTTTCTTCAAATAGTTCTTCAAGTGAAGGATGTTTAGTTTGTGTTATTTTCCTAGCTTTCTTGATTAGTCGGTTTATGCGGTGTTTAATATCAGACGTTGAATTCCCACACCAGCACGTAATACTGAAATTAAGGAGGCTTCCAATTTTCTGAGATAAACGCCTCTTTCATTGTGTTTCAGTCAGAACATTGAAAGCAAACAATTTTTCAAAGGAGCCAAGATGGAAATAAATAAACAAAGGAACATTTCTCCCACCTGAGCTTTCCAAATTGAGCCTTCTACCAGCAGTTATAACAACGCGACAGTGATCTCAGCAAACAAAAGGTTAACTGACCTATGACTATAGGACAACACAAGTAAACTGACCTGTAAATTAGGACAACACACAACAAATTAACTGACCTATGAATATAGGACACCACACAGTAAGTTAACTGACCTATGAATATAGGACACCACACAATAAGTTAACTGACCTATGAATATAGGACACCACACAATAAGTTAACTGACCTATGAATATAGGAAACATGACCAGACCGATAACCAGGAGGCGGTCGTCTACAAAAGATATTATTTTATTTTCATTTCATTGTGTACGTGAATGACTCAAGTGATAGTTACGAATAAAATGTCTGAAAAGTTCCACTAGACCTATAGTTAACAAAATTGTAAAATTACAATGGAACGCGCCGACATTTAGAAAAACTACGAAGTTTGATTGTTGCAATCCATACAAAAGCTGAGCAATTAACGAGAAACCCCATCACACAAATACAACACTTTCCATGGTGTCGAGTTTCTTTGTCGGGTTGATTCGACTTTTCTGATGCTGCAATTATTTCCTAATCATTTAAGATAATCCTATAAAATAATAAGTTGTGAGGCGGCCACATTATCGTCAAGAAAAGGGCGGTGGGACGCAATATTTATTTTGAATTAAGAGTTCTTAATAACGCTGTGACGCTATAATAAATGTCTTCTCGGGAGTTATACCAACTTGAAATAGCCGAGTATTTATTAAATCGGATTGAACATTGGTGCCAGCACTTTATAAAATACACTGAAGCGTGAACTATAGCGTATAAAATACAGGTAACAATAACAAGCTACTAGTTTAATATTATGGTTCGAAATGGACGCGTCTGCTATCGAATCTACCCCTCCAAGCAACGCTGAGGTTATTGGCCTTGTTGGTGACGAAATTGTGGAATTTTGCAACTTAATTCTCACAATCCTGGTTTCCTTCTTAGTAGTGTCTGGCATCTTCTGCAACGTCATCAACGTCATCGTCTTCGTCAGGCTGGGTCTAACGGACGCCACCAACATCTCTCTGTTAGGCCTGGCCGTGGCAGATATCGGTGTCCTGTTGACCATGATAGGATACTGTGTGATCTTCAGTCCTCTAACGATAGCTGCGGTGCCATCTAGGGATATCATCGACGCGGTCAACTACGTTGTTCTGGGGACGCCACATCTTGTTTTCAGCCGGATATCCGGTCTCTTGACCGGCTGGATAAATATCTCGAGGCTCGTCTGCGTGACGTGGCCTCTACGCGTCAATACTCTCTTCACAAGACAACGAACTTCCCTGGCCGTCCTCACTGCGTACACATTCATGTTTGCCAGCGCAGTCCCGACGTTCATAGCGCACCGCATCGGGATGAGGTTTAACCCAGCGTTAAATATAACCGTCGTGGGGTTACTTTTTATAGCCGAGACCGAAGAGCTGGAAAATATTACCATCAGCGTTAATGTGGCGGCACAGATGGCGACCTTTGTTGTCGTCACCCTGTCCACGCTTTTTCTAACACGATCGCTGCACAAAGTCGCCCAGTGGAGAGGTTCCGTGTCTCGTCAGACATCGAAATCGTCTACCAGGGACAAAATGCTCGTCAAGATGGTTATTTTGATATCCGTCGTTTTCATCGTCTGCTCGCTGCCAACGGTCGTCGTAAATGAAGTGATGCCGTTTCTGAACGAGTTCAACATCAACGGAAGAGAGAGGAATGCATTTATTTTAACATGTGGCATTTTCTTCCTCCTGCAGTCCGTCAACGCAGCTGTCAACTTCTTCATCTACCTGGCCATGAGCTCGAAATTTAAACACAGCTTGTGTACCATGTTTGGTATAGTGAGAAATGAAAGCAAGGTGATCCACTAAAAGAAGTCCGTATTCAGTGATTAATGTAGAAGGGTGCAAGAAATCTGACACACATCGGTGACAGACATCAAGTAAATACAAAGGAGAAATAGAAAAGTCTAGGATATAAAGGACACGTAAAGCTTTAACTCGTCCCTTGGGAGAGAGGGGGGCAGAGAGTGAGCAAAAGAGAGAGAGAGAGAGAAAGAGAGATGGAAAAGAAAAGAGACGCCCATGATATTAATAAATTGGTGAAAACTTAAGTATATATAAAGAAGCAGGATTAATACAAAATCGGATTTTAAAATTAAAAAAAAAATTTTTTTTCTTCTTCTTGAAAAAAAAAGAAAAAAATTGAAAGGAATCTATGTTTTAAGACATTAAACACAACATGGTTAATAGTTATAAAAATCAACTTCAAAACAAATAAGAGGAAGAGAACCAGAGACTCGACTCAAGACACGTAAACTTAGAACTAAAATTTGGCAAAAAGAAAAAAAAATAGAATGGGAAACAGCACTAATAGCTCCAAACACAAGAAACGTTACAAACTTCAAAACACAAAATACAGAGGAATTTCCTTATTGAATGTTACATAGAAATGGCTACAAAACGAATTGCCAGAAGACTACAACCGTACACTGAACAAATAATAGGTAACTACGAATTTTGGCTTCAGACAAAACAGATCAACGACTGATTAGATCTTCACCATCAGATATACCCATTAGAGAAATGTTACGAATGTAATATCCCAGTAAATCAATTCTATGTGAACTATATAATGGCCTATTGACAGAATCAAAACAGTTGTATGCAAATCTGCAGGCGCTTGGCGTACCCAACAAAACTGACAAGACTGGTACGTGTAACCTTAGTTAAACGATTCAAAATCATTAGTCAAGTTTCAAGGAGAATATTCCAGGAATTTCAGATTAGACGAAGCCTAAGACGAGAAGACTTGCTGTCTTCTATGCTATTTAACCTAAAATTAGAGAGAGTTATAAAAAGCATGCATATTACCCGAGAAATAAAAAAAACAGGATATTATTTCACACTCAATTTCCAATAGGCTTTCTCTAAAAATCAACCTCTTCAGTATCTTGTATCAGCGTGATGAGGGTGCACCCCGAAAATTCCAGGGGGAAAACTACTCACAGACCTAGGCTTAGATGAATGGATGGTGTTGAAACATATGTCTACAGCGGCTGGGAATCCAAGCATGGAAAAGAAAAGCATTTGCAAGGTCTGAGTGGAAGCGTGTGGCGAGGCAGGCCAAAGCCCTACAGGGGCTGAGTGGAAGCGTGTGGCGAGGCAGGCCAAACCCCTACAGGGGCTGATTGGAAGGGTGTGGCGAGGCAGGCCAAAGCCCTTCAAGGTCTGAGTGGAAGGGTGTGGCGAGGCAGGCCAAAGCCCTACAGGGGCTGAGTGGAAGCGTGTGGCGAGGCAGGCCAAAGCCCTACAGGGGCTGAGTGGAAGGGTGTGGCGAGGCAGGCCAAAGCCCTACAGGGGCTGAGTGGAAGGGTGTGGCGAGGCATGCCAAAGCCCTACAAGGTCTGAGTGGAAGGGTGTGGCGAGGCAGGCCAAAGCCCTACAGGGACTGAGTGGAAGGGTGTGGTGAGGCAGGCCAAAGCCCTACAGGGGCTGAGTGGAAGGGTGTGGCGAGGCA
>CAXITT010000294.1:146494-156725 GCA_964033795.1 Lymnaea stagnalis
TTTGGCCGAGCTCTGGTTCAGCTCTGATCTGGATACACTTTGGCCGAGCTCTGGTTCAGCTCTGATCTGGATACATTTTGGCCGAGCTCTGGTTCAGCTCTGATCTGGAGACACTTTGGCCGAGCTCTTGTTCAGCTCTGACCTGGAGACACTTTGGCCGAGCTCTGGTTCACCTCTGACCTGGAGACATTTTGGCCGAGCTCTGGTTCAGCTCTGACCTGGAGACACTTTGGCCGAGCTCTGGTTCAGCTCTGATCTGGATACATTTTGGCCGAGCTCTGGTTCAGCTCTGATCTGGAGACATTTTGGCCGAGCTCTGGTTCAGCTCTGATCTGGATACACTTTGGCCGAGCTCTGGTTCAGCTCTGATCTGGATACACTTTGGCCGAGCTCTGGTTCAGCTCTGATCTGGAGACATTTTGGCCGAGCTCTGGTTCAGCTCTGATCTGGAGACATTTTGGCCGAGCTCTGGTTCAGCTCTGATCTGGAGACACTTTGGCCGAGCTCTGGTTCAGCTCTGATCTGGATACATTTTGGCCGAGCTCTGGTTCAGCTCTGATCTGGATACATTTTTGTTGCTGCTTGCCCCGGCTCCGCTCCTAGCTCCGACCAAATTATTATTTTTATTAAATTTTTAAAAGCGACTATTTTAGTTGCACCGATTAATGAGCAGATATCAAATATGCCAACAACAACATAAAAACAAAGTTGTTCTTTGTGACTAGAGCTGTGCCACTGTATCTAATGACATTTGGGGCAAAGATTCCGAAAATGACATCGGATTTCCGTAACAGCTCTAGTTTAAAATGGGGTTGGTTTTTATAAAATTTCTGTCCGTTCTATATAAGATCGTCTGTGCAGAAACTTGACGACTTAAAAAAACGTTATAATTTGAATGGGAAATGTATGTATCTACATTGATCACATATTGTAGATGAATAAAGACGTTTGAGTCACTTGATACGGTTTTTGTCATCACGGCAGTTCCATGGGAAAAAAAGCACATATATATTGTGTATCCCAGATCTAGTCGTAAAAGTAACCCCACTTTCGAAACAGCAGATGTTCCAGTTGTGCTCTGATCACTGGCATCATGAGTTTCATTTAATCAAATGCTTTTCTTTTTTTTTTTCTTTCTTTACTACATCCTGTTGTATAGGACTATACGATCTTTGTTACCATAGTTCAACAGCAAAGCTTTAAATACGCCATAAAATTAAAGCACATAGCAACTGCTAGACAATTATTCTACATACGAAAACAAGTAACGACTGATGACATTATCTTATGATTTTTTAGGGTTGTGGATAGTGAGTGGGGCGGAAAATGTGAAAGCATGTGTTGTCTTCGGCAACGAGTCTGTGCACCAAATATCAGTTTTGATAGGGTGACGGGAAGTGGGTCATTTGACCGTCCGAAGATGCAAACGAAGTTAGTATAAAAGAATTTAAAAAAAAAAATGTTTCTAAAAGTTAATTTATTATAATTTTAAAAAATCGAATTCAGTGTATTCCCCGTTTCTCCACTGTTCTTTCTTTACGGTTGCACCACCACTGGTCTATACTCCTGTTTTTTAAACCCCAGATATGATTATCCCTTTCAGTTCTTCTTTTGTTGCATATTTCCCCTGAAAGTAGACATTTTTGTTTTGGGGGAGCCCCAAATAACATAATTTACTGGTTTAGAATCAACCTATTAGAGGCCAAATGACTGGTAAGATGACGTTTACATTCACGAAGAAAGTTTATCGAGTTTCTTGGCGTGGGTGAAGGAGCTCCATCCAGTTCCTGTGCCCAGCTATGGCGATTGCATCTTTCTCGGATATCTTTAAGCAATCCATGTCCAAAGATGAGTTCAAAAAAATACTCTCTGTTCAATTTCGCTCTATGTTCTTCAAACACTACACTGATTGTTTTTCCCCATCCGAGAAACACAGTCGTAAAACATGATTCAATGTCTGAAATACTCACGTTTTCGTTCAAGTGTTCGTTGCTGGAATTTTCATTTTTCCAATTTCAAGCTGCAGAAGGCACAATCATTTTTTTTTAAATAGAAAAAACAGGAGTGGGGAGAAGACGCGCCTTTCGTCTGTAAACGTGTCGCTCCATATTATTCTATACTTTTGAAATCCATCAAATATCTATTTATGAAATAGCAAAACGAGGTATGTGGAAGCTTCAATTAGAGAACAGGACAAAAAAATAAGGACGTTTCGGCATAAAGGCCTTATTCAGCTAACAGTAGAAGTAAAAACATAAGAAAGACCAGAGCACAGTAAACAACTCAAGAAGTATCCATTTATGTCGCCGGCGTGTTAATTTGCAGTTGTTGAGCACAACCTGCCCTACAACGTGTGAGTGCGTTTGAAGCTGAAGATTTTGCCTAACAATATGTTGCACTGTTAGTGGAGATATGAAAGTTTAAATTTCAATTCTCCGTGATCTTTGTTATTGTGAGGATCATTAATCTAGTTGCAAATCAGCTCACGCACGAGCTGAGTATTCTGAGCTTTTCTTACTGACTTCGGCCGGCAGATTCCTGGGTTTCATGCCAAATTACCATCTGTATCATGTTAAAAAAACAACAAGTTCTTCCAAGTCGACAGAGGTTTATTTTACACCATGCCTTACTTCATATTTGTTTACACTCCGCTTCACCATACGATTCATCGTACGCTTTACTCTAGTCTTTACTCCAGTCTTTACTCCAGTCTTTACTCCAGTCTTTACACAACTGCTTCACTCCATGCTTTACTCCAGTCTTTACACAACTGCTTCACTCCATGCTTTACTCCAGTCTTTACACAACTGCTTCACTCCATGCTTTACTCCAGTCTTTACACAGCTGCTTCACTCCATGCTTTACTCCAGTCTTTACACAACTGCTTCACTCCATGCTTTACTCCAGTCTTTACACAACTGCTTCACTCCATGCTTTACTCTAGTCTTTACACAGCTGCTTCACTCCATGCTTTACTCCAGTCTTTACACAACTGCTTCACTCCATGCTTTACTCTAGTCTTTACACAACTGCTTCACTCCATGCTTTACTCTAGTCTTTACACAACTGCTTCACTCCATGCTTTACTCTAGTCTTTACACAGCTGCTTCACTCCATGCTTTACTCTAGTCTTTACACAGCTGCTTCACTCCATGCTTTACTCTAGTCTTTACACAGCTGCTTCACTCCATGCTTTACTCTAGTCTTTACACAGCTGCTTCACTCCATGCTTTACTCTAGTCTTTACACAGCTGCTTCACTCCATGCTTTACTCTAGTCTTTACACAGCTGCTTCACTCCATGCTTTACTCTAGTCTTTACACAGCTGCTTCACTCCATGCTTTACTCTAGTCTTTACACAGCTGCTTCACTCCATGCTTTACTCTAGTCTTTACACAGCTGCTTCACTCCATGCTTTACTCTAGTCTTTACACAGCTGCTTCACTCCATGCTTTACTCTAGTCTTTACACAGCTGCTTCACTCCATGCTTTACTCTAGTCTTTACACAGCTGCTTCACTCCATGCTTTACTCTAGTCTTTACACAGCTGCTTCACTCCATGCTTTACTCTAGTCTTTACACAGCTGCTTCACTCCATGCTTTACTCTAGTCTTTACACAGCTGCTTCACTCCATGCTTTACTCTAGTCTTTACACAGCTGCTTCACTCCATGCTTTACTCTAGTCTTTACACAACTGCTTCACTCCATGCTTTACTCTAGTCTTTACACAACTGCTTCACTCCATGCTTTACTCCAGTCTTTACACAGCTGCTTCACTCCATGCTTTATTCCGAAACACAATCACCATTCACGTAGCTCCTCATTGCTTTTCAATTCGTAAATATTTACTTCATAGTTCGACCTTCTGCTGACATTTTGGTCACCTTATGAAAACTGCGAAGACTGAGACATAAATCATTAAATTATAAAGATGGCGACCGAAATTTTACATAGCAGGGACGTCATGAAGTCCGTCTGGAAGTCGGGATATTGTTTCAGTTTAAAAACCGTCCTAATACTGAATATATTTTCCACACCATTTAGTGAATGCGCCACCCTATTATATTCCTTAAATGCACACAGAACTTAAAATCTAGAGACACTGGATAGCCTCGCACTATTCACGTCTTTCACCTTCTAACGTTTCATGACTTTACAACTCAATAGAATTTAAGCTCAACATTTAGGGGAAAATCAAGTATTTGCCATCGTTATGGCTTATATCTTGTAATTTAATTTACTTTAACTACCAGCAAATCTTCTCAAGGATTCTCTTACACAAACAACTTAAGTGAAAATAGCCGTGGACAGGATAAGTAGTAAAAGAAAGAGAACATAAAACAATGGACAGGCACGTAAATGTAAGGTAAATGTGGAGGAGGTTGATGGGTAAAGACAATAAGAAATGAAAGGTCGGTACAAGAGACGACTCTCTATTATTAGCAATATCTCGAGCCAATCATCAAAATAACATACAGTGTAAGATAAGACAATGGAAATGAGTTCTGATTCCATTAGTTTGTCTGTATGAGATCATACAAAACTAAACTAGAACAACGAGAAGGTACATTTTTTTCAAGTGCCCAAATCAGCCTTAGAATGTCGCCAAAGCTTAATTCCTTTTGATGAGGGCATTGACTTTCAGAGTGATGGTCTGAGTTTTTTTAACAGCCGAGGAAGCACGCTGGAAAATTCTGACAGATTGTGGAAAAAATGAATGGTTCTGTATCTATATAATATATATGTTATAATTAATATCACTACATGGTATTAAACAGAAACAAAAACGCCACATACTGGTCCTGCGTGTTTCTATTAACGTATGTACATTTTGCAGTGCATTAAAACAACACAATATTCTGTTTTTGGCAACACTACAAAAGATGACGCAGTTTATATTTTAACATCGTCCGATATTTTTTAAATACAAATAATTGCTAATATGAGACCATCAAGGCTTTTATTTTTATGTGGTTAAACATTTAACCTGAAAAAAGGAGCTTGGCACCTTTGAGCGATGGGCTGCCTTAAGCGGTGGGCACCCTAAAGCCATGGGCATCCTAGGCGGGTGTATGGGCGATGGTCTTATCCCAAGGACAATCCTAAACTGGAAAGGTACATGTTTCTTTCTTATTATGTCGTAATGGTTGTGTGGGATGGCAACATATACTTGAATGCGCAGCCAGACTGGCAGAGAATACGTTCATTATAAGACTACTGCTGTCATTAAAAAATACTCAGGTGATAGCAGTTAGTATTGACCAATGATGATGTCACCCTAGATCCTGGTCTATTCCCCAGGATAATAAAAGTGTTCGACCTCTGGCATTCATTACCCGTGTAGAAAACTGTAGACATTTTAGGAGATCGATTTCATTTTGTGACAAATACGAGAGTGACATTTTCTGAAATGTTCAAAATTTCATTCTTTAAATCTTAAATAATGAGATATTAAAAGTGATATGCGTAACTTTAAAAAAAAGTCTTTAGCAATTACAGTTTATCAAGTCGATATTTTACAAAGGTTTAACTGAGTAGATGCGCTCCTACCTCCAAGTGAAGCTAATAGAGATGTTGGACACATAATTACGACTTACATTTGGTTAAATTGTTCTTAATGTTCACAGCCTTGACTCGATGGTTAGAGGAAATATTGCGTCATAATAATTAGACAAATAAGCGTTTGGAGTGAATAATTAAGAAATGAAAGTATTAGCTGAATATAAGACTGCATACAGATTATTTCAAAATGTAACATTTTTCAGGCACCGATGTAAAGCAATTATTATTATTAAACATTTCTGCTTCAGTGGATTATTATTGTAAGAAAATAACTATTATTAATGTTATGAAAATTTATTAGACAGGACATACGGACAGGTACACACACAGAAGCTTATTTTTACAACATACATCTATATAAAACCATTGCAAGCACATAAACTACTTGAGAGGAAAATCATTATTTGATAAAATGACCTCGTCGGCTATGGAGCGTAGCGGTTTACAAGACATAGAGGTGTCTCCCCTTGTTGGGGGAGAAGTCGTACAGTTATTCACCTTTATTTCCATAATTTTCGCTCATTTCATGGTCCTACCGGGTCTCGTCTTGAACGCGATCAACGTCATCATATTCGCCAGGATGGGTCTAGCGGACTCCACCAACATCTCACTGTTAGGCCTTACCCTGGCGGACATCGGCGTCTTGTTGACCATGGTGGGGCTCTGCGTCCTCTTCAACCCTTTAACCCTTTCAGCGGCGCCATCTATGGACATCATCGACGCCATCAACTACATCGTCCTGGGGACCCCCTTGAACATATTCAGCCGGATATCCGGTCTCATAACCGGTTTCATAAGCCTCGAGAGGCTCTTATGCGTCGCGTGGCCTCTGCACATCAAATTTCTCGTCACAAAACAGAGAACAGTTCTCGTTGTC
The DNA here is from genome assembly GCA_964033795.1 of Lymnaea stagnalis. Classification (NCBI taxonomy): domain Eukaryota; kingdom Metazoa; phylum Mollusca; class Gastropoda; family Lymnaeidae; genus Lymnaea; species Lymnaea stagnalis. The sequence goes on from CAXITT010000294.1 coordinate 152,935, forward strand.
GTCGGCGCATACGCTCTGATGTTCACCAGTGGTATCCCAACGTTCATAGCCCACCCCATCGGAATGAGGTTCAACCCAGTCCTAAATGCAACAGTTGTGGGGTTAGTCTTTTCCGCAAACACCGAGGAGCTAGAAAATATTTCCGTCAGCGCTAACATCGCAGCCCAGACAGCGTCCTTTGTAGTGGTCACGGTATCAACCGTTTTCTTAACCAGGTCGCTGCACAGGTCCGCTCAGTGGAGAGGAGCCATCCATCGGCAAGCGTCGAAGAGTTCCGCCAGGGACAAACAGCTGGTCAAGATGGTCGTCTTAATCTCGGCAACCTTCATCGCCTGCTCACTGCCGCTCGTGGTTGTTAACGCGGTGATGCCGTTTCGGAACGAGTTCAGCTTCAAGGGAAGAGAAAAAAATGTGTTCATGTTAACCTGCGGTGTGTTCTTTGCGTTACAGTCCATCAACGCGTCGGTCAACTTCTTCGTCTACCTGGCCATGAGCTCCAAGTTTAAACAAAACTTGTACACTTTGTTGGGTCTTGAAGGTAATTCGTCAGATAGTAGTAAGTCTAGAGATGCACTAAAGACAGCAATCTAATATAAATATAGAACAATACAGCTAACGTAAATATAGAACAATATAGCTAATATAAATATAGAACAATCCAAACTCGTTCTAAGCCTTTCATCTGGGATGATCCCTGATATAAAGAACGGCACCCTTTAGGGAATTCAGGCAGGTGTTCTCAAACTTTAGGAATTAATTAACGCTTATATAGCATGTGCAGAAACCCCTGGGTTTGACACTTATATATTCTAAATAATTATCTTTATCGTTTGAACAGAAACAGCTACATCCACGAATTAAGTCCAGAATATACGAGCAGTGACTCTCAACCTTGTTCTTTCCGGGTCATCTCCTAAAAGCTTGCACGTAATAACGTTTCATCAAGCAACCGATCAAGTGACAAGGATATCGTAACTTTGGTCAGGCGGCACAGGTACAACTGTACCTTGATAGAGTTGTATGACAATTATCTGTTTAAGTAAACTTTCTGAACGGTATACGGTATATATACATAACATATAACATAGAGCGTCAATTTTCCGAATGTCGAGCATCTGCAACGGCAATTATCGGAATAACTCCTGTTTTATTATTGTGTCCGTCGTGCGCATGTCATTGTATTATATGTTACGTTGGAATGATGGAAATATAAAGGTAGAAAATGAGAACGAAACAACAACGTCTTGTTTGTTGACAGTTCAAGAGTGTAAGCTCCGCCAGGGGGCAGTCAATTTCTAGCAAAAGTATCGAGAACGCACCCAAGATTACAATTCCCGAAATAAATATGTATTTATTATGTAGCAACAAAAAAATAAATCATTTAAAAAACAGAAGAGGAACGCCGTTCCCATGCGTTCCTGAAGTACTCAAGCCCTGCATTTTACTTAAGGTAAATACAAAATTAGAAGTTGTTTGATACACCTATACCAATACATTAGAAATAACTAAAAGATAACACCACCCCAAGAAGAGCCCATAAGAATCCACACTGGAACAATCTTTCAAAAAGAACGGTTGAGGCGACAACACTAGACCCATTTGTGTCTATTGCCTCAAGCCTTCAAACCCCTAGCGCATGATTCCCTCACAAAGTGGCACTGGAAATCTGTGAAATTTCCTCAACACCAGGAAAAGAAACATTGCAAATCCCATCTACATGCATAGGAGCCAAAATGATCAATAAATTAATCGTGGACCCTTAAGATATAGAAGAAGAAAATTAATTCCACAAAGAAAATAACAATAAATTCACAGGTACCTACACAAAATTATTACCAAAAAAATAAAGTCAAAATCTGAATATAAACACAGTATTACAGTGGTTCTCATCCTGTTAGAAGCACCGCGCCTCCTCTTGATTGATTTCAAAACATTTCTCGCCACCCTATCTTGATATTAAAATATATTTTCCCAAGCCCAACGATAATTCTTGTTTTAAAAATAATAAATCTGATGTAATATTCCTTCGAGAGTTCCTTGACCATGTCTTCCCAGTCCCAGAGGAAGCGGGCACCTAGAGGCTTTAAAGACGTGCTGTAGACGGTCGATCTTTCAAACTTACTGGGACGGGGTCGTTTCAGGCAACATTTTTTCCCCAGATTACCGAACACTCCAGTGGAAATGCTGCGTCAATTATTATTTTTATTATTATACGTATGGTTTTATCTAGCGTGGTACCCCAGCCTAGGGCTGGGCTCGCCACGCTATACATACAATTTAGCAAACATAATACAAAATCTAAAATAATTAATTGACATACAGTAATTAAATAAAACAAAACAAACGTATATTTAAAACCATTTACATCTCAAGCCATGGACGACACTCAGTCAAGCCATGGACGACACTAAGTCAAGCCATGGACGACACTCAGTCAAGCCATGGACGACACTCAGTCAAGCCATGGACGACTGAGTCAGTTCGGTACCTGCTGTGAGTCAGTTCGCATGGACGACACTCAGTCAAGCCATGGACGACACTCAGTCAAGCCATGGACGACACTCAGTCAAGCCATGGACGACACTCAGTCAAGCCATGGGCGACACTCAGTCAAGCCATGGGCGACACTCAGTACCATCGTTTTTCGGTCAGGGGTGGGAATCAGTTAGGATAGTAGAGATTAAAGAGATGTGTTTTGAGTGCAGTGTTGAAGGTTGTGATGGTCGGTATATTGCGGATGTGTAATGGAAGAGAATTCCATCGTTTGGGTGAACAGAAAGAGAAAGATCGTCCACCGTATGTTTTTGTGCGAGTCTTGGGGACAGAAAGAATACGCGCGTCTGCGGAGGAGCGAAGCTGTCGAAGAGGTGAATAGAATATAAGTTAGTGCTTATAATATATTTTTACAAAATAGTTCAAACCGTTAAACGGTGCCACTGGGATCAGCTGATTGGTGTTAACAAGTAAGGAGTTGATTTATGTTCTCACGGGGGGTCAGCTGATTGGTGTTAACAAGTAAGGAGTTGATTTATGTTCTCACGGGGGTCAGCTGATTGGTGTTAACAAGTAAGGAGTTGATTTATGTTCTGCGAAAAAAAAAAGATGACGGGTGGTTAGAAAAAAAAATCCCAGTTCACTTGTCCTTTACAGGCTTCCATTCTGCGATATATATTAGTTAACAAGTTTTCCGGTCACTATTTCCCAAACTGGTCACTTTACAAAGCCTACAATCTCATAGTAAGTATCTATGGTTTACATTCATCGCGGGGCATTAATCGGATTGTAAGTAATTGGTGGTGAAGGAGATGCGGGGTTTTAAACGGTGGCAGCAAAACTGCGAGGCAGATTCATTACCGTGGCGACATTAAGTGAAATTCCCGCTGGTCCATTCACATTGCAATATTTGGAACACCTTGTTAGAACGTAGCCCCAGCCGAAAAAAAACACGCAAAAACAATCACCTTTTATTGTTTAGCATGAGTTATCCCCCTTCTTCACCATTACAAACTCTAACTTTTCGACTAATGCCTGCTCTGGTACATACACAAACATTTCGACTAATGCCTTCGCCGGTACAAACTCTAAAATTTTGGCTAATGCCTTCACCAGTACAAACTCTCACATTTCGGCTAATGCCTTCACCGGTACAAATTCTAACATTTCGACCAATGCCTGCACCGGTACAAACGAAAAGAAAAAAAGAATATCATTCACATAAGTATACATGAAATTTTCATACTATATCTATTACTCTCTTTATCTCTCTGAACTCTATATATAAACATATATAT
>CAXITT010000294.1:156988-246891 GCA_964033795.1 Lymnaea stagnalis
CTCTCTTTCGCTCTATAGATATATATATGTTTATATATATATGTATATATGTATATCTCTCTCTCTCTCTCTCTCTCTCTCTCTCTCTCTCTCTCTCTCTCTCTCTCTCTCTCTCTCCCTCTCTATCAATTTATCCCTCCACCCCCTTAACAACCCTTTATCCATATCTATATCCATCTCTATCTTTATTCAATTATCCATTTCCATCCATCTATCCATTAATCTATACATTCATATATCCATCAATTTATCACCTTTCTGTCTATCCTCTGTATGTCTATCTCTCTATATATGTACATATCTTACCTACACCCAAACATGAAAGACAAGAAAAGACGAGATACCCGATGTAAACCATACTGGCTAATGACCCAATCCCTTATCTGCCCGGCTAATACAGTAGATATTTTATATTATATTGATTTCAGAAATATCTGGGTCAAATCAAATCGAAATAATAATAAGGAAGACAATTAGTTAACTTATTTATACGTCAACTGTTCGCAATCATCATCTCTATTTCAAGTCATCATTTTGTGTGTTTCAGAAGACCACTTTTTTTGGCGGCGTTGAAAAATGAATACATTAGGTTGACTCTGCACAATGATGGCTATTTACATTAGGTTGACTCTGCACAATGATGGCTATTTACATTAGGTTGACTCTGCACAATGATGGCTATTTACATTAGGTTGACTCTGCACAATGATGGCTATTTACATTAGGTTGACTCTGCACAATGATGGCTATTTACATTAGGTTGACTCTGCACAATGATGGCTATTTACATTAGGTTGACTCTGCACAATGATGGCTATTTACATTAGGTTGACTCTGCACAATGATGGCTATTTACATTAGGTTGACTCTGCACAATGATGGCTATTTACATTAGGTTGACTCTGCACAATGATGGCTATTTACATTAGGTTGACTCTGTACAATGATGGCTATTTACTGAGACGATGCTTGCCATGAATACATTAGGTTGACTCTGCACAATGATGGCTATTTACTGAGACGATGCCTGCCATTGTTTCTGGCTGTTTTAAACCCCTCCGGCGGTGGCAAGTTTTCAACGCCAATTAAATCGACTCGCTCCTGTTTGGTGAATTGCAGTGTTATTTTATTGTCTCAAGTGAGACGTTTCAGTGAAACGGGCCGGTCAAGGTCAAGTTTTATCGAATTTTAGTTATGAGCAAGTTTCCGTCAAAATCTTTTTTGAGAAAACATGAATAATTTACTTAAAAATTTAAATATTAGATTTTGAAGCCACGTGATGGAGAAGCGTATGTCTGATTTATTCAATAGGGATTTAAAAAGCTAGGACAAGAACTCACATTTGAACAAACGCAAATCGGAACGAACCGGTTCTTGAAGGCATATTCATTCGGCACATTTCTTATCAAACTTAAACAAACCATCCAGCTGCTTGAAATAAATATAAAAAATTGTTTGAAAAAAAAAATGAATGCGTCTGAGCTGGTAACGCGAGGTTTCCACAACAGGGAGGGTGCCGCCCTGGTCAGTGATGATCTCGTGGCCGCCCTTGTCAGTGATGATCTCTTGGACGCCCTGGTCAGTGATGATCTCGTGGCCGCCCTGGTCAGTGATGATCTCGTGGACGCCCTGGTCAGTGATGATCTCGTGGCCGCCCTGGTCAGTGATGATCTCGTGGCCGCCCTTGTCAGTGATGATCTCTTGGACGCCCTGGTCAGTGATGATCTCGTGGCCGCCCTGGTCAGTGATGATCTCTTGGACGCCCTGGTCAGTGATGATCTCGTGGCCGCCCTTGTCAGTGATGATCTCTTGGACGCCCTGGTCAGTGATGATCTCGTGGCCGCCCTGGTCAGTGCTGATCTCGTAGCCGCCCTTGTCAGTGATGATCTCTTGGCCGCCCTGGTCAGTGATGATCTCTTGGCCGCCCTTGCCAGTGATGATCTCTTGGCCGCCCTGGTCAGTGATGATCTCTTGGCCGCCCTTGCCAGTGATGATCTCTTGGAGCTACTCAACCTAGTTATAACCGTGTGTATCCCCATCCTCGGCGTGCCAGGCGTGGTCTTCAACGTGATCAACGTCATCGTATTGGCCAGCATGGGCCTGGACGGACACCACCAACATTTCACTCTTAGGCCTGGCCGTGGCGGACATCGGCTCTCAGGTGACTCTGATCGGCGTCGGCATCATCTACCATCCCTTGAAGGTGACAGCGGTGCCGTCGAAGGAGACCTTGGATGTTTTCGACTACACTCTTCAGGGTGTACCCAGCAATGCGTTCAGTCGGATATCCGGTCTGCTAACAGGTTTCATAAGCCTCCAGAGATGCGTCTGTGTGGTGTGGCCGCTGCACGTCAGGGCGCTGTTCACGGGACAGCGAACTTCCCTGGCCGCCGTCATCGGCGCGTACACTTTGATGTTTGCCAGCATGATCCCGGCGTACGTAGCGCGTCCGGTTGTGATGAAGTTTGACCCATTCTTAATTATAACCGTTGCGGGATTATTTTTTGGAGGAAACAGTGGCGAGTTGGAAAAGATGTCCTTCAGCGTTAGTGTCACCGCCCAGGTGACCTCCTTCGCTGTCGTTACAGTGTCCACCCTTTTCCTAGCTCGGTCGTTGCACGCCGCCACTCGGTGGAGAGGTTCGATCGTTGGCCAGGTACACAAATCTACCAGCAGGGACAAGAAACTGGTCAAGATGGTCATTTTAATATCGACTGTCTTCATCGCCTGCTCCCTGCCGACAATTCTGGTATTCTTCCTTATACCGTTTCTCCAAGACTTTACGCTGACAGGCAGAAATAAGAATTTCATAAGAAGGTTGTGTTACATGCTCTACGCTTTCAATGCCATCAGCACGATAGTCAACATCTTCATCTACCTGGCCGTAAGCTCAAAGTTTAAACAACACTTCTGTACTCTGTTTGGTAGTATCCACTGCAAAGAAGCTCTTTCCACAATGCAAACTTCAGAGACCAACAGAAAAATCAATCTAAATAAATAGATCGATCAGTGATGTGGATGCTCATTGGGGAATTCTTTTGGAAAATATTTTTTTTAACTTAAAAAAAAAAATTAAAAAAAATGAAATTGTACATTTAAAAGGAAAAGTATGATCTTTATTTTCTTTTCGTGGTCAGTAAAAGTAAAGAGTAAAATAATAGAATACAAAATTAAATTATATATATATATATATATATATATTTAAATGCATATAAAAAGAATAGAACCAATCTTTGATTTACTTTTCAAACAAATGTACCGGCGGCAATCTCAATACATCTGTGAAGTTAAAATACTATGATGTGTAGTTTTAAATGGACTTTAGAAATTAGAATTATTGCTTCTCTAGGATTTTAATATAAAAAACGGGGGCATGTGTGCATCTTATAACATTTATTTGCCTGTGTGCATCGTATGATATAACATGTAATGGCCTATGTGAATAGTATGTTATATAACATTTAATTTCTTGTGAGCTTCATATGATATATACAATTTCATTGCTTGTGTGCATCATATGATATATAACATTTCATTGCTTGTGTGCATTATACTTTATTTAACATTTCATTGCCTGTGTGCATCATATGATACAACATATCATTGATTTACATTTGTCATATGATATAACATTTTATTGCTTGTGTGCCTCATATGATATTTAACATTTCATTTCTTGCGGGCATCATATGATATAGAACATTTCTTTGCTTGTATGGGCCAGAATGATCAATTCATTGATCGTGAGCCCTCAAAATAAAGAAAAAGAAAGAAGTATGCATCATATCACATTTCTTTTCTTGTGTGAAAAAAAAAATATGAATTTCTGGGGGTTAGGAGTAGGGAGCTGAAAATTTACTAGAAAGTGTTGTCATCTCATAGAGGCTATGTGCCATGTTTCAGCTCGATATGTTGACGGTGCCGAGTATGGGAGTTCCTTAATAATTGTTCCGACTGGACAGTATGTTTGATTTACGCGCGGTGCGATTTTGAGAGTTTAAATGAGTTAGTGGACGCTCTTCCCACGCTTGACTTGGTGACGTACCTTTATGCTCATTATGACGTATTGTCTTTAGTCTGCGTTTTGACGTAAATTTTTTTTAGTGCGGCAGTCGTGAAAGGAACTCTGTGGAAGGAGGTTGTGTTCTATTTCTCTCTGATAGCGAGCTGCGCTTCTTCTTCTTATATTTGAGGGGCCCACGATCAATTTGTTGATCATTCTGGCTCCTGGTTTTAATTCAGAGTTTGCCTTCTCTTAGATCGGTGGCCGTCCAAGGCTAACGAGTCCCATCCACCCGGGGTGCTTGGGATGTTCGTCCTGGATAGGTCAACCTAGTCATGTTCTTACTTTGAGGCAAAGTACAAGACGTTTCTTTTATTCATTTCTTTGGTGACCTTACCATTAGCGTCGCATGTACCTTACCATTAGCGTCGCATGTACCTTACCATTAGCGTCGCATGTACCTTACCATTAGCGTCGCATGTACCTTACCATTAGCGTCGCATGTACCTTACCATTAGCGTCGCATGTTCCTGTGTTTTATGGTCGGAGCCCTGCTGCTACCGTGTTTCAAGTTACACATGTCCTTCCAGGTATTGAGCTAGCCACGTCGTGTCCTAATCCAGTGAGTTAACTACGCCCTGCCCTGGATCAGGTAAACTACGCCGACCCTGCATGAAGTTGCCAACGTCCTGTCCAGCTCCCGTCTCTGACATCCGCTAGACTTAGTCATCACTGGGCGCGCGGATCTGGCCAGTGTTCTTTACACCCAATGCTACCATGGTGCCGACATTGACACGGTCCATTCCCTCGTGGCAAGCGAAATATCATTAATGCCGAAGAAATTGCATCACGCTTGAAAGGCGCGCTGTCTGCGCATTAACACCCGCAGCTCAATCAACCCAATAAAAACGCAACAGTTTACAAGTGTGTTGCAGGACACCCTTGAAACGGGTCACCCGTTGACACCATGGACTCAAAGTGGACACATCTACGAGATGATGTGCACGATTCCACCGTCTCCGCCACTGGGAAAAACGGGATATACAAATAAAATAATAACGGGAATAGGCACATTGTAATGATATGGAGCCTGTAATTGAGAACAAGAGAAAAGCCTTACTTTCCTACAAAGATGTACCTTGCATTCGTACACTAAGGACTCTACAGACTTATATAGCAAGGACCTGTACAGCACAAGAATAAACCACAGTTTAAGCAAGCATACTTTATAATATTAAAATACATCAGTTAAATTTGAAGAATAAATACAAAATATAAAAATGTTTAATTTATATTGATAAATAATTTGTAAATCATTTTTATTTAGTCTAACTTTACCTCGGCTCAAATTCTTCAATTGGCAATTTTTTTCAATAGCTTAAAGAAATTTCATTTTTTTATTTAAATAATCCATTTGAACATAAACTTTGCTTTCTTGCTCCTGCAGAGTACTTAAAAATAAAATGATACTGCCCCAAAAAAATTTAAATAAAAAAATCCTGTAATGTCTTATTTAAAAATGTGTTGAGATGATCTATTAGTTAAGTTTATTTCAATACAAAAAACTTTTCTTGCTTTTGATTCTAGATGATGGCCACAACTAAAGTCATCCTTTATGGAGCGACGATGTCTTTGGCGTGTAGCGATAACACTACACATATGAATCTCTCGACCGTTAAACACCCGGCTATCCTGCAACACAAGACCTGGGAGTGCCGAGAACGACGTAGTTGACGCTGTCGATAGTTTCAACTGGTGTGACATGATGCGTAAGCGGGTTGTAGATGACGCTGTAGCCGCTCATGGCAACACGATTCCAATGACTTGACACACCAAGACCCAGCATCGGGACGTAAGTGGTGTCCGAGAACCCGATGCTGAAGAATACGCTGATGGTGATGATTTTTATTTAGCCTGACTTTACCTGAACTCAAATCCTAAAATTTTCAAGTTTTCAGAAACGTAAAGCGTATATACTTAAGAAAGATTTCAAGATAACCATGATTCTCTTACTCCTGCAGAGTTCTCAAACAATACGTAGGCTGGGAAAGAAAAATTCTGTTATCAAAATTTTATCAAACGTGTAAAATTTATTTATTATTTAACAGTTTATTTCAAGAAAAATATGCTTTTCCTGCTTTTGCATTAGCGAAAATCTGCGTTATGTCGGTCATGTCCAACTCTTAGGTCATTTTTCTTTCTATGGATGGTGTAGGACCATAAAAGCGCATGATCTTGCGCCGTTGTAGAATGAACTGTTTTTTTTTTAAATGAGTTTTAGCTCCCAAAAGCACTCAGCACCAGTGGCGTACCTTGACTCAATGAAATTAATCCACGTCAAACATGGCTTGCACACCAAACCAAACTGAACGTGATGCACTTGCTGTGCAAACATGATGAACGCATTAGGCGTAATTATTAGTCCCCATCACACTAACAGCCCATTAGTGTAATAATATGTATGGTGCTGGCTACGTGCTAAGTTGAAAGTATACTTATTGTTGATTTGTGTAGGTAACCCATTGAGTGCTTTAAAAATTAGTACATTACCTATTATATGACGGTACTAGCCTAGTGAATAGTTATTAAATGGATGGTATTTTAATCTCAATGAACAGGTATTAAAACCCTGAGTGTGATTTGTGTGTTTATTACCTGCTTGTGTGTGTGTGGTTTCTCTCTGCGCGTGTGTGTATGTGTGTGAATGTGGTGGGGGGGGGTTACGGGGAAATCACTGATCGTTGCCACGTTGGTAATGAGGTAGATTGACTCCAATGAAGGTACCGTCTTAACAGTTAATTATAGCTGGTAACAGTTTTTCAGGGGAAATTGGATTAAATTAAGCATTGGAAATCACACCGAAGTGACAAAAATTTTGAGGAAAGAGATGCTTACATTTTTTTAACACATAGCTTGCAAAGGAGCAATGACACCGAATAAAAAGTTTTCCTTTAAAAAGTGAGTCTTATACTGTACAGAGTGCTATATAATGTGTCGATAGTTACAAAGTAAATGAATGATACGACACCGACAGAGCTCAGGACTTCGAAATGATAAGTGACGGGTTCCTAGCTGCATTTCTGGGAATAAACTTAGTGGTGATATCCACCGTTTTGGGCCTCACGGGGATCGTGTTCAACATCATCAACATCACCGTTTTCGCCAGCCTCGGCTTCTCGGACACCACCAACATCTCGCTTCTAGGCCTCGCTGTCGCAGACCTCGGTGTCTTGGTTACCGTGATCGGCTACAGCGTCACCTACAACCCGCTGACGGTGCAGGTCACTCCCTTTGAAACCATCGACGCCGTCAACTACGTCGTCCTGGGCACCCCCCACGTCTTGTTTTGTAGAATAGCCGGGTGTTTAACGGCTTTCATAACGTTCGAGAGGTTCATGTGTGTAGCGTTCCCGCTTCACGTCAAATCGATCGTCACGCCCAAAAGGACGACTTTAGTTGTGCTCAGCATCTACATCATCCTTGTTGCCTGCACGCTGCCCCAGTTTCTAGCCAATCAGATTGCCCCGAGGTTCAACCCACAATCGAACGTCACGGTGATTGGGATAGTGCTATCCCCGAACGCTGACCAGCTGGAGAATTTCACGCTGACCGTCGACATCGTCGCCCAAGTTGCGTCATTTGTCGTCGTCGTGGCGTCCACCCTTGGTTTGGTGAGGTCGCTCGTCACCATAGCGAAATGGAGGAGTTGCACATCATCCTCTTCCCAGTCTCTCCAAGTCTCCGGTCGTGACAAGCAACTGGTCAAGATGGTGCTCCTGATATCGGTCGTCTTCATCTGCTGCTCGCTGCCCACGGTGGTCGGCAACTTGGTGATGATATTCGTCAAAGACTTTAACACTAAGGGAAGGAACAAGAATTTATTCATTTTTGTCTGCGTCATATTCTTCATCTTGGACGCCATCAACTCTACCATTAACATCTTCATCTACTTGAGGATGAGTTCAAAGTTCAGAGAAAAGTTCTGGTCAATTTTTCAGTTGAGGTCCGAGGATAAGAGAAAAGGTCGTTTAAAGTAGATTGAAGTGCTTTTTAAAGTTAACCCATTAATAATATTTCCGTGTGAGATGCGGACTTTTTAATTAAATACATTTCATCGATTGCCGTTTACTTGATCATATTACATGTCCTTTTAGTGTATTTGTTGTCCAATGTTTTAACCGTTTCAGTTTCATTGTAGCTCATAGTGAAGGAAATCATGAAAAATCCCAGTGACAATAAACTCTAACACTTTAAAATGAACAATTCCATTTTTGGAATACCTAATCTCTGTCTTTTCTTTTTTCTCTCTCCCTCTTTACGTCCCCATCTTTCTCTCCCTCTCCATAAACCTCTCTCCTGTTTACTTGGACAATCTATATTAATACATCATCTGTCCCATTGTTTCCCAAAGCCCATTTCTCTCCTATATTCTATCATTGTTCTATGACTCACTCCTTTTATTATGTCTTTCACAATCTACTCCGCTCTATCAATGAATTTCTAACTCCATACCCCCGCTCTCTCTCTCTCGCTCTCTCTCTCTCTCTCTCTCTCTCTCTCACTCTCCCTGCTCCCCGCACTATCACTGAAATCACCAAATGATATTCTATTTTAATGTACCTTACATAAATAAACTAGTCTCAGGTGACTGAACTTTAGGCAGGTCCTGAAATTAAAATCTAAACGATGGTCAGGCCTTGACATCAATAAAATCGTTAGCAGTGTCTATCTATTTTGAATTCAGCAAATCACTCGAAACAAATATCGATGATGGTTGTGATAACAATCAGCTTTATATAAGAGAATTGGTTACCGGCAGTACTGATACATGGATTTGTTTGGAATATTAATAAATCTAGCTGTGAGAGAAATATGTCTGTTGAAATAAAGAGATTTCCTGAAGCTTCTTAAATCTAGCTTTGTATTACAAGGGAATGTTGTACAAGTTGACCGAAAGTGATTCGTATGTCTGAAATTCTCGTTGATAAATGACAGACTGGTAGGAAGTTTTAAGAGTGAAAACGTCAGAACGAGGCTTCTTAGAGAGTATGACCTTACCCCCAACGGGGAAGAAAACATTTTGAGGGCAACGGAGTCAACGGACTGACAGTTCAAACTAAAGAGTGAAGAATGTGGTGTACAGGCAGAGACATCAGTCACATAGATATCAAGAACACACCGAATTCGCAGTTCAAACCCACTGAGCGAAGGATGTGGTCTACATACAGTGATATAAGGTAGAGAGATATCAAGCAGGTCATGGGTAAATACAAAAAAACACACACTATTTTGTTAAGCAGGATATACCAAGGCAATGTCTACTAGCATACGGTCAATTATGTCACAACTAGAGACCGACCAAAATTCAGTTTCGTTTCGGCGCCGAAAGTTTCCAATGGATCCCTTCCGGCGTAGTTTCAGTTGAGGCCGAAAAAGAAAAGTTAACTTTCGTTTTGTTTTCGGTATCGGCCTAAAGTGATTGAGGCTTTCGGTCGTCCACCAGAAGTCAGACTGTCAGTCAGTCGGCCGGCAATCCAGAAGTCAGACTGTCAGTCAGTCGGCCGGCAATCCAGAAGTCAGACTGTCAGTCAGTCGGCCGGCAATCAAATCCATTTATTCATCATTGCTCGACGTCTTATTCTCATCTTATGTTATATGGCTAATCCTCTCTGAATACTGCATACAACAGCATGATGACCTACTTGTCAAATATTTCGAAAAATTAAATTCAATTTAGGCTTAGGCAGAGTTAAAGAGTTGACAGAAAATACGATAATGATAATATATTTATATCAAAATACGATAATGATAATATATTTATATCAAAATACGATAATGATAATATATTTATATCAAAATACGGTAATGATAATATATTTATATCAAAATACGGTAATGATAATATATTTATATCAAAATACGGTAATGATAGTATATTTAGTTCATTATTTTTGTTTTAATTGTTTTTTTTTTTTAAATGTGCGAACCCTAGGTTTATTTAATTCATTTATTAGGTACATTCATTGTGATGATCACTGAGGTACATTCATTGTGATGATCACTGAGGTACATTCATTGTGATGATCACTGAGGTACATTCATTGTGATGATCACTGAGGTACATTCATTGTGATGATCACTGAGGTACATTCATTGTGATGATCACTGAGGTACATTCATTGTGATGATCACTGAGGTACATTCATTGTGATGATCACTGATATGCTCATTAATATTGTCATGGGCCAATGTGAATAACATTGTGAAAAAACAAATACTACGGAACGGTAACATTCCATCACATTTTTGTTATTAACAAAAAATAAAAATAAGGGAACTTTAAGCTTATAAATTCATTCATCTGTTGAAATTCAACCTTATCATGTTGATAAACATTGTTAATGATCAAATAACAAACATGTGCATGTATCCCTGTTTTGTATAATAATTATGTAGTAGTTCTATTGCAGACCTTCATTTATCTGATCAGCCGCTCAATGTTTAAACGTCTCTTTCACACTCTGTTTAGCACTTTATCCACTGCAAAGCCGAGAGACGAACAGCAGAAATCATTCTAAAAAAAATAGGAGAGATAGTTGTGTGTTTCTCAATGAAGCGGTGAAAAGCTAGGGAGATTTTAGGAACGCTAGGAGGTTCTTTGGGAAAATAGTTGGTTTTTAAATGAATATTGTAAAGTTAAGAGAAAAGGTTGGAATTATGTTTTTTTTTTTTCATTTGCAGAAACAGGGAAGAGTCGGTGATAGAAAAAAAAAGTGTTGATTACTTTTTTCAAATAGATGAATTAGCTGCTATTGTCGTTACATTTGAAGTTTGCCGCGAGGTGAAAGTACTATGACATGTAGTTTTAAATGGACTTTACGACTATTACAGAGGAAGCTTGTTTTACTATGATTTTTTTCTAAAGTGGGGGCTTGCGTGCATCGTATATCATTTCTTTGTGGATTCGAAAAAAAAATGAAATCGCATCAAACAATGGGTGAAGTATGCACCATACCAGCTATAGGTGAAGCTCTAATGTCAGGGACACAAGGCTGAGAAATTTGAAGATTCGTTATATGGCATAGACAAGACTGAACATCTGGAAGATTAGTTGTTTGGAATTGAACTATTTGAACAAAAGGCTGAACATCTGGAAGATCGTTGAATTGCATAGACACAAGGCTGACATTTGGAAGATAGTTGAATTGCTTAGACACAAGGCTGACATTTGGAAGATAGTTGAAGGGCAGGGCAAATCCAAATGAGCTTGTGATAAAAATAAATGAATTGACATTTAAGAAAATGCATTCTTGCTTATCTCAAATATGCTTTTTGCTAATGTACTTTTTGCTAAATTGCTTTAGGCAACAGATGAAAGATTGCATGAAGACAACTAAAAAGCTTGTAATTCGTATTTTTAGCAGTTCTTATAAGAAAATTCCTTTAAAAAGACATTTTCCGTGAAAATACTTCAAATGCATTTTTTATTATTTAACTTTATATAAATATTTTATGTTCCCCCCGTTTTTACACTGTTTATTTGTTTCCCCAATTAAATCGCAAAATCAAAAGAAAACATTACGCACCAAACGCACTTGCGATATTAAAAAACAAAAATAGCGTCATTTAGTAGTTATCGGGAATTTTATTTCGTGAAACCAGGGTGATTTCTAATGACCCCCGGCCCCCCAACCCCCAAATTTTTATACCGCAGATTTATGTCAACAAACATTTCTGAAAAAAAAGAAGAAAATAATACGCACCAAACGTACTTAATAGAATAATTTTAAAAAAAATCTTATTTAGCGCAGTTACCCTGAACTCATTTGATCTTCCCTTTCTTGATCATCATCATAATGTAACTTAGTCCTTAGATCTTTGGGGCGCCACTGATAACATGTAAACTTTTCTCTTCCACTCGTCTCTGTCTTCTGCACTTCGCACATCATCCCCTAGTTTTAGTCCAGTCCACTCTTTGATGTTATCTTCCCATATTTGTTTCCGTCTTCCTCTTCTTCTTCTCCATCCTCTCTTGCCCTGCATGATTTCTTTGGCGAGCCCTTGTTTCCTTGTCACGTGGCCTTACCATTGTAGTTTGCCCTTTCTTTTTACAGTCACCAGGAGGTCATCGTACTGCCCAATTGCCTGAAAACCCCTCTCTTTCACTTGATCATTGGAGATATCGCCTCTATAGTATATGCCAAGAATGCTTCTGAAACATCTTATCTCCATCGCCTTTATTTTCCTTTGAAATTCTGCTGTTAATGTCCAGGACTCGCAGGCATAGAAAAAATGGCATCAGCCTGATTTTTGTGCTATATTTTTGTCGTTCCATATTTTCTTGCGCCTCTTTAGTGATGTTGTGGTGTGGGCAATCCTGGACATCAATTAGGGCTTGGAGCCTTCTTCCGAGACTATTTCTCCTGTGTATTTGAAGCCGCCTACAGTCTCTAGTCTTTCCTCCCCGACCTTAATTTCAGTGGCGATGCCTGTGGTGTTAGTTGTCATCAGTTTTGTCCTTTGAAGTGACGTGCTTGCCATAGGACGATGAGGTCTTGTCGGCACTGGTTTGCTTGCCATAGGACGATGAGGTCTTGTCGGCACTGGTTTGCTTGCCATAGGACGATGAGGTCTTGTCGGCACTGGTTTGCTTGCCATAGGACGACGAGGTCTTGTCGGCACTGGTTTGCTTGCCAAAGGACGACGAGGTCTTGTCGGCACTGGTTTGCTTGCCAAAGGACGATGAGGTCTTGTCGGCACTGGTTTGCATGCCAAGGGACGATTACGTCTTGTCGAGACGCTTTACCAGGTTGGCTCGCTTTTTTTCGTTCCCAGTGAGTCCATCTATATCATACGCAACGCGTAGGTTAGTGATTGCTAATATTAATGATTTTAAAAAATATAATCGTACGAGAGGCATTGGAATTAGATGGAACCCGTAATTGGAGATAAAGAAAACATCACTATGTCATTAGCTCCCTTATGTCCAGTGACACGTTATCAAATTTCTATAATGCCTCTGTCACCAGCTTGTTTTGATGTGCCCAAGGAAACACAACAACAATTTAATAAACAACACACATCCTAAAGTTAATTTAACGTTACGATAATTAATTTATTATCCAAATTTACCTTGTAACATAATATAAGATACACAAATATACACTATTAAATATTTATGAAATATGATTAAGTCATACACAAAAAGATATGGTACGAAATATTGCTGGCCTTCACGTAAATATGATTTTCCAAAAAAACATATCTGATAACTACAAAGAAGACGCGATACAGGCTATAATAACTTATGCTTCAAGCAAAATGCTACACCTCGTTACTGCGCAGCCTTGGATGACTGTCACTTCTCCTCTATACAAGGGTCTTTCCTATGGTCAAGGTTTGTCACTGTCCTATATACACTTCGTGTTGGCAACCGTCGTACACCGTCAACGTGGCCACACGCTTGCACTGTTCTACCTCAACTAACCTAAAATAAAAGGTGACTGCTCCTGAAATGTGTAAGGAAATCACCACTACACTATATGGGACACACTGAGCCTGTAAGGAAATCACCACTACACTATATGGGACACACTGAGCCTGTAAAGAAATCACCACTACACTATATGGGACACACTGAGCCTGTAAAGAAATCACCACTACACTATATGGGACACACTGAGCCTGTAAAGAAATCACCACTACACTATATGGGACACACTGAGCCTGTAAAGAAATCACCACTACACTATATGGGACACACTGAGCCTGTAAAGAAATCACCACTACACTATATGGGACACACTGAGCCTGTAAAGAAATCACCACTACACTATATGGGACACACTGAGCCCCACCGAACTACTTACCATAATTTCCAAATTAACTAAGTGTCTACCTAGCTTATCAATGAGTCACACGAACTACCAAAGAGCTTCTACATTCAGACACCGTACAAACACCCTGAACTCTCTATGTGGTTACTTTGGCAAAACTGGTACAAGCCGAATCCAGAAATTTGATCGAAAGGAATTTCGTCGACGTTAAAAATTTTTTAAATTTCTTTTTAAACGCATTATTTTGTTTTACTATATAATATAGTGTGTTCAAACATCAATTTGAAGAAAATATTAACGTGTGGACTGAAAAAAAAAAAGATTCGACCAAATTTCTGTTCGATCAAATTTCCGTTGATCAAAAATTTCCTTCGATCAAATCTCCGATAACCGGTACAAGCTAGTTCCAGGTCTAAATGTAAACACGCACGAGAGAAGACTCCTGTGAGGGTTGCGGTGGCGGTCAGTAAATTAACTGGGATCTGTGTCGCTCATATACTCGCTCGTTCCTTCCCCCTAACACCCCCCAGCCGCCAACGTCCAACGAGATAGTAATTAAATCCTTGAACCAGGCTGCGAGGCATGCTAACGTAAGTCAAAGACGACTGCATAAACACTCACATTCACACACTTCCCACCGAGGGATAAGAGCCGCAGGGGACAGCCATTCATGGTCCTTCTACTCTCCCACCATCGGCTGATCTGTTGAAAGTACTCTGACAATGGCGTAACGGTCTCCCTGTGACACCCTACTTGCCTCAAAAGATGCACGTAGCATTCGTACACTACAGACTCTCAGAACTTATACAGCAGAGACATATGCACCACACACGTAAACAGCAAAAACGATTTCAACAAATCATAATGTGTAATATTTGATAGAAAAAAGAAGGGATCTATACTGATTTAAAAAAAAAGAGAGAAAAAAAAGACCACAAGATTTACTGGTTTTAACCTAGCAAAAAGAATTTTATCTGCTACAAAATTAGCTTATTTTTAACAGATTTTTAAAAGTGTTTGTTTATGATGTTATTTGTATCATTATAACGCAGCCAGACATCTTGTAACTTCATAAATTTATTTTAACTTGACCAGAGGTACCACTCAATGTTGTAAGAACTCTGGAAGGAACGATACAATAGTGATACAATCGTTCAATTGTTAACTGCAGAATTTCATCGCATTTTAACATTACATTTAAAGAGAAACAAAACTATAACTTCTTTTGTCACTTCTAATTTCTCAACACGAACTTCGATATAACTTATCAGTTGCTGTCCTTTACAAGGTTTTGTATTACAGGAAATTACATCCGAAACAATAGTGCATTCACTGTGCCTCTGTGTAACAAAGTCCAATAAAGACAATCATTCTTCCCACATAAATCGACATTAATCGAGAGATCAAAGGCTGCCCTGGTATCCGCTATACGGCCGTTAGGATAGCAGCATCGCTTCCCCACAAATTGCACAGGATGCATGCTTGCTCATGGGGCATTTCAAACACTTGGTCGAAAGCAGATATTCTGGACGCCTCCCTGAATTTTATAAGAGGTACAAAGATGACGGGATAGAGTACACCGCTTTGGAGATGAGTGCACTTGACGTGTTCATTTACTTTGTAGGCTTCTTTCAACCCTTCAATAGATTCACATCTCTTGTCTCTGAGACCTCAGACAACGTTCTGGACATTACAGTCACTCTTCATAAAGACAGCCTACTCATCTCTGCCTGCTTTGAGCCCACTGACAGTCACAGCTATCTACTCTACTCTTCATAAAGACAGCCTACTCATCTCTGCCTGCTTTGAGCCCCACTGACAGTCACAGCTATCTACTCTACTCTTCATAAAGACAGCCTACTCATCTCTGCCTGCTTTGAGCCCCACTGACAGTCACAGCTATCTACTCTACTCTTCATAAAGACAGCCTACTCATCTCTGCCTGCTTTGAGCCCCACTGACAGTCACAGCTATCTACTCTACTCTTCATAAAGACAGCCTACTCATCTCTGCCTGCTTTGAGCCCCACTGACAGTCACAGCTGTCTACTCTACTCTTCATAAAGACAGCCTACTCATCTCTGCCTGCTTTGAGCCCCACTGACAGTCACAGCTATCTACTCTACTCTTCATTCAACCCTAAAATCAAATAAAGGCTCTATTCCTTTTTTCTGACAGAGGAACGAAGAGGGTACATCACCAATACCCCAGAGGAAAAAGGCTCAAAGGCAGACCTAGGCTTAGGTGGATAGATGATGTAGAAAAAGATCTACAGCAGTTAAAAGTCCAAGAATGGAAAAGAAAGGCATTAGTTAGGTCTGAGTGGAAGGAAGTAGTGAGGCAGGCCAAAGCCCTACATGGGCTGTAGCGCTACAGGGATGAATGGATTCCTTTTTTTTCAATAACTTTGTATTCATCGACTTTTTCGGTCGGATGAGGACTTGTGGGACAAAGCATTTGAGATGATAGACTATTTCCGATGTAGGTCTTACCCGGGGACAGTACTTTCATCAGTCTTTCAAATGGTTAAGAATATTACCCGTGCTGATGCCTTCAGGCAACGTCTGAGTGACGATGTTGAGAGGACCAAGCTTTTTATCACTTATCACCTTTAATAATCTTATAGCTAATCGTTTTTTCCTATAAAAAAAAAACGTTCTATACTATTCGCAGACACAGACAAACGAGAAATTTTCTCTTCCCGACATCTCATTGTTTTCAGACGGGATAAAAATCTGATAGACCTCCTTGTGCACAGTCGCATCAACGCTGCCCCCTCGGATTTTTGGACCAAATCATGTGGACGCAGCCGTTGCAACACTTGCCTTTTTGCGTCCAGACTCAACACATACGTTTCCCTTTGGTCAGTGTTCATGTGCGCGGTGGTTTCCTTTGTACAATCCTAAATTTGTCTACGCAATTGTGTGCACCCGCTGCCAGATGACTCACATCGGGGAGACTGGACGCCGACTCTCTGACAGGTGTACCGAACACCTCCGTATAATTACACAAGATAAACAGTGTCCCCTCTCCAAACACTTCAATAGTGGCGACCTACAGGGCAAGACGCACTTTTCAATATGTGCGATCGTGAATAGCACGAACATACCAACCGGGTGAATTTGGAGCACAAGCTTACCCTGACTTATAGCAAATTGTCGCCACATGGTATGAACGTCATGTCTCCTTTCACAGCTTAAACCTGGCTCCGCCTCTTCGCGTCCCAACCTATCGCAGAGGACTTATTTCTCATCTTTTCTTTCCCTCTTCCCTATTAAATCTCTCACCCACTTATTTTCAGTCGCAATTCATTTGCGGCCCATGGATACTGCTTTTAAGCTAAGTGCTATTTTTAAATTTTATTGTTTTTTTCTGTTGTTTTGTTCGCTGACGAACGCTTTCTGCCGACACGTTCGTTATTTTGTTGCGTTCCTTTTTTCAGGTTAGACTCGACTTTGTTTTAATAATTTTATATTGTGCTAACCTGATTGCAGTCTCTCCCCTTATTTACCCGTTTTTAAAGAAAAAAATATGCTTTTCTTGTTTTTTTTATTTGATACTGGTCACTACCAAAAGACGTTCCATCATGGGTGACGATGAATTTGGCGTAAAGCAGGAACATCACACGCATGAACCTAACCACCATTATGAATGCCTTTAAACACCCGGCTATTCTCCATCAGATGTGGATCGTGCCGAGGGCAACGTGCCGATGGGAGCGATCTGCGGCGTCAGCGGGTTGTAGATGACGCTGTAGCCCGTCACGGTAATCAGGACACTGATGAATTATTAATTGCAGAAGTGCGCTGCTTGTGGTGTCAGAGAACGCGATAATTAAAAAAAAATAAATAACCTAAGTTCACATGAACACAAATTCGTACTTAAATAAACTGGCTACCGAAAGAAAAATCCCCTAATGACAAATTAGTAAAACATGTTAAGTGAATCTATTAGTTATTCATTAAAAATAATGTTCTGTAAATCATTTGAAAGCCCCTCCCCCCTCCTACTGCAGAGGCAAACTCTGAAATGTGTTTGTCTAACCCAACTCTTATGTAATCATTCTTTTAATGAATGCTGTAGCGAAAACCAAAATGATGATCTTGAGATGAGGTAGAGCATAATGTTTTTTTTTATAAGTTTAGCTTCGAAAAGCTCTCAACACCAATGGTATAATTGACGAGGTCAGACCAAGTACCTCTAAAATGTTTCGCGCACTTGTCCACACTGACGTTATGCACATGATGTGCACACATGATTACCGTATTAGGCGTAACGATTAGCCCTCATCCCACTAACAGCTGATAAATGTATGGTAAATGGTAAATATGCATGGTAATGGTTACGCGCTAAGCTTACTGTTTACTTCATTTTGTTTGATTTAAAACTAATCCATCATAATCATTTTCTGGGGTTGAAAAATGCGTACATCATCAATTAAACCATGGAATTGGCCTAGTCATAAGTTGTTTAGTGGGGTTTTAATCCACATGAATTACAATTCTGAGGGTGTTTCGATAGGGGTAATGGTGGGATTTTCACGGGATCTCACTGATCGATGCACCATTGGTCATGATACACATTGACTTCAATGAAGTTACCATTTCAACAGTTCATTATTTCTAGTATTGAATTAAGCCTGAGAAATTACACCGATGGAACTATAATTTGGTGAGGACGTTTAATCTCTTTAAAAAAAATCGTTAGGATAAGATAATAGAGCCGGCAAGATCACTGGTGTTCAATATCAGATTTGTCAATTGTTAGACATTAAATGAACGATACGACAACGACGCACATCAGAACATGGCCATGATCAGTGACGAGTTATTAGTCACATTTATGGGAATCAACCTAGCGGTGACATCAGCTATTTTGGGC
This sequence comes from Lymnaea stagnalis, assembly GCA_964033795.1. Taxonomy (NCBI): domain Eukaryota; kingdom Metazoa; phylum Mollusca; class Gastropoda; family Lymnaeidae; genus Lymnaea; species Lymnaea stagnalis. The sequence goes on from CAXITT010000294.1 coordinate 175,708, forward strand.
TTTGCAGGGATAGTGTTCAACATCATCAACATCACCGTATTCGTCAGCCTCGGGTTCTCGGACACCACCAACATCTCACTCCTGGGCCTCGCTGTGGCAGACATCGGCGTCCTGTTTACTGAGATCGGCTACAGCGTCACCTACAACCCGCTGACGCTGCAGGTCACTCCATTTGAAACCATCGACGCCGTCAACTACGTCGTCCTGGGCACCACCCACGTCTTGTTTTGTAGAATAGCCGGGTGTTTAACAGCTTTCATAACGTTCGAGAGGTTCATGTGTGTAGCGTTCCCGCTTCATGTCAAAGCCATAGTCACGCATAAAAGGACAACTTTTATAGTAGTCAGCATCTATGTCACCCTCGTGGCCAGCACGCTGCCCCAGTATCTAGCCAATCAGATGGCGCCGAGGTTTAACCCACAGTTGAACGTCACGGTGATAGGAATAGTCTTATCCCCGAACGCTGACCAGCTGGAGTATCTCACGCTGACCGTGCACATCGTCACCCAAGTTTCGTCATTCGTCGTCGTCGTGGCGTCCACCCTCGGTTTGGTGAGGTCGCTCGTCAGTGTGGCGAAATGGAGGAGTTCCACGGCATCGTCTTCCCAGTCTCTACAAGTTACCTGTCGTGACAAGCAACTGGTCAAGATGGTGTTCCTGATATCGGTCGTCTTCATCGCCTGCTCGCTGCCCACCGTTGTCGGCAACTTGGTGATGGTATTCGTCAAAGACTTTAACGTCAAGGGAAGGAACAAGAATCTTTTTATATTCTTCGGCGTCATCTGTTTCATCTTGGACGCCATCAACTCTTCCATGAACATCTTCATCTATTTGAGAATGAGTTCAAAGTTCAAGGAAAAGTTCTGGTCAATTTTTCAATGCAGGTCAGATGATAAGAAAAAAGTTCATTTAAAGTAGATTGAAGTGTGTTTTAAAGTCAATCGATTAAAAATAGTTACATAAAAAAGTAACACTTGAGTATGTTCTGAAATAGGATACGATATTAGTAGATACTACTGTTCAGATTTAGATAGAAAAAAATTTGTCGTGTGACTTGTCGATGCTTCTAAATCTATACATTTCTTCGATGCCATTTTACTGAATGATTTTACATGTTCTTTAGTGTATTTTCCTGTTTAAAATGCAGTGCAGTTTTAAAAGTTGTTGATTCTTCATTCCTTTACAGTGAAATAAATGTTGAGAAATCCTAGTGGACTTTCTGATGATTAACTCTAAACCTTTTTACATTAATACAATCGTTGTCGGGATACCCAACCTCTATCTTTACATTCTCCCTCCCTTCTTTCTCTCCTCATCTCTCTCTCTCTCTCTCTTTATTATTCTCGCTTCCGTTCTCTTGGACTCGTTATATCTCACACAATCTTTCCACAGTTAATTTCTGTATCTTTCTCTTTTAATGTTTCACTCATTTTATTATTAAATCTGAAGCTCTATCCCGTTCCATTAATAAATACCTATCTTAATTTTTTTTTTCTCTCTTTCTCTGTATCCATCTGTCTATGTTTCTTTATCTCTCCCACTTACACTGAAATCACCAAACTTTCTCCTATTTTGTTATTTCTGTCATAAAGAAACTAGCGTCACATGGCTGTAGAGTGGTTAGGACTTGACATAAATTAAAAGATTTGTAGTCGAAATTCGAAGGAGCACTTTGCCATAATTTTTCAGTGAAAGTGAATTCGAAAGCCTGAAAGACTCGTTGATGAAGGCCAGCCTCGTTCGAGGTATAAAGAGTAAAACCGTCAGACCTAGACATCTTAGGGAGTCTTAGAGTGACATCAGGTACACATATATCAAGAAAACAATGGATTGAAGGTTCTAAAAAGTGTTTGAAGAATGTGTGGTATACAGGAGTTTACATTGAGTACAGATATATCAAGAAGACAGTGCATTGGCAGTAAACTAATGAGAGAAGAACGTGGTGTAAAGGCAGTGACATCAGGTACAGAGATTGCCTTTGGATTGGCAGTTCTAACGAACTTGAGAGAAATGAAGTGCACATGTAGTTGCATCACATGCAGATATATCAAGAAGACCACGCGCACATACAAATTGTGTTATACAGCATCTACCAAGACAGTGTCCCGCATACGTTCAGTTACGTCACAACTAGAACCAAAGGTATTGCAGCTTCGGTTTCAGGGCCGGAAGTTTCCAGTTGATCACTTATGGCGTAGTTTTGGTTTCGGCCGCAACAGAAAAGCTAACTTTCGGTTTATTTTCGGTTTCGACCGAAAGTACTTGAGGCTTTCGGTCGTAAACCAGAAATCAGACTGTCTGTCTGTAGCCGGCCCGCCAACCGAAATTAATTATTGCTCTTATCGTATGGTTTATGACTAATCCTTTATGAACACTGCTCAAACCTGCATGGTGACCTACTTGTCAAACAGTGGTTTTTTTTTAAAACTAATTTATTTTGGCTTAGGCAAAGGTAATTTTTTGTTTTGTTTTGGGGGTGGGGGGGGGGGAAGCACATCTGGCAATATTTTTATTATGATATTTAAAATATATCTTCAAACATAAAATTAGCTCAAACCTGCATGGTGACCTACTTGTCAAACAGTGGTTTTTTTTTAAAACTAATTTATTTTGGCTTAGGCAAAGGTAATTTTTTGTTTTGTTTTGGGGGTGGGGGGGGGGGAAGCACATACGGCAATATTTTTATTATGATATTTAAAATATATCTTCAAACATAAAATTTGCGAAACCTAGATGTATTCAAGTCGATGGTTTGTGAGATTCACTCATAAATTTAGTTATGGGCAAATGTGAATTAAATTTTTAACAAAAATACCTAGGGAATTGACATGTCCAGTATTATTTTATTACTATTTAAAAAAATAAATAAAACTGAAATATTAAATCAACTCATCTATTGACAGAAACAAAGAAGACATTTACTTGTGTGTTGTAGGATAACCTTTCAAAAGGGTCACCCGTTGACATTATCGCCTCAAAGTGGACTCATTTAAGTGATGCTGCGTACAATTCAGCGATTTCTACGTCTGGGGGGAAAAGGAGAATACAAACTACTTAATGGTACAAGGCGCGATAAAATAAGATGGAACCTGTATTTGAGAAGAAAGAGAAAAGCCCTACTTGTCTACAAGGATATACCCCTTGCACTCGTACACTACAATCGCCCATGACTTATACAGCAGGGATCTATACAGAAAACGAATACACACCAACAACAGTTTCAGGAAAACATACTTAATAATATTTGATAGAAAACATTAGGTACCTATACGGATAACATATTAAAAACAGCTTTAGTGGTTTCAGCCATCAATTCATATTTTACCTCCAACAGAAGGCGCCTACTTTGTTTTACAATGGTTTAAACCTTGTTGCTTATGGTGTTGTTTGCATCGTTTGGACGCCAGCAAACACGTTCTTACTTTCTAAGTGTAGTTTAACTTGAAGGAACCGACAGCTTTATGTTTTGAAAGGACTCGGGGAAAGGGGGAATACAATAGTGACGCAATCGTTCAATTGTTGTTACCTCCAGAATTTCATCGGATTTGATCATTAAAGAGAGGGAAACCAAACAAACAATTTCTTCTGCCACTTCAACTTTCTTAAAACTAACTTTGATATATCCAATTAGCTGCTGTCCATAAACAAGTTTTGTATTAGAGGGAATAGCTAAAATAGCTTTAATAAATGTTAAAATTTCTTTTATTTTAAAATAGTTTCAGTTTACTAAGATTAGTAAGAAAGGAAATGTGTTAATTTTGAAGAATAAATACAAAATATAAAAATTTGTAACAAATATTTACAAATTATTTGTCAAAACAGTAACAATATGTAGACTAACTCTATCTGAATTCAAATATTTTAGATTATCAATTTTGAGGTTTTATTTTTTAAAAAGAAATTGATTTGAACATAATTATGGCTTTCTTGCTGGCGTGGAGTAACACGTGGGTCACCGACACTAATGTAATGTAACAAATTATCAAACGCGTTCAGAGGATTGATCCGTTTAAGTTTATTTCAATTTTAAAAAATAAATAATTTTCTTGGTTTTGCTGATAGATGCGGGCCACGACTAAAGTCGTCCCAGTATGGTCGACAATAGATTTGGCGTGAAGCGGGAACACCACGCACAATAATCCTCTCTACCATTAAACAGCCGGCTATTCTACAACACCAGGCGTGGATCGGGCCGAGGGCGAAGTTTTCAGTGTCGCCGATAGGAGTGACCTGTCTGTAGCGTCGGCTGGTCGCAGATGACGCTGAAGCCGATCAGGGGAAACAGGACGCCCAGGTATTGAGCGCCCAGCGTGGAAAAGACGGTGGTGTCTGAGAGCGCGAAGCTGGACTAAGTCGGCTTTGCGTTGCACGCCACGGCGCGAAGCGTAGCAGTGAGATGTTAGTGGTGTCAACGAAAGTGAGGCTTGACTGTGACGGCGAAGGTGATACCTTTCTTATGTAACCCTACTTCACATCAACTCAAAACGTGTTCTTAAAATTACTTAAACTCAAATAATGTAATAGGAAATTAATAAAAGGCGTTTAGCTTAACTATTCGTTGTTCATTAAAAAATATCCTTTATTTGATTTAGCAGGAGCACAATTCTAAATTATGTCTGTCACATCCAACCCAAATAATCATTCTTTAATGGATGTTGTAGCAAAACCATCAATATGAATTTGAGACGAGGTAGAACGGCCTGTGTTCATCGGCTTAACTGCGAAAAGACCTCAACACGACTGGTATACTTGACCAAGTCAGACCATGTACCTCTATCATGTATCGTGCACTTATCCAAACATCATGCACATGGTGTGCAATTATAATGAACGCATTGGCTGTAATTATGAGCCACCATCGCACTAACAGCTCATTGATGCTGTAATATGTGCGGTGGTGGTTACGTGCTAAGCTTATTGTTTGCTTAATGTTGATTTAAAGGTTATCCATCATAATGATTTTCTGTGGCTGAGAAATGATTATAGCCCTTATTATACGATGGTACTGGCCTAGTTCGAAGTTGTTGAATGCTATTTTAATAAACATGAATTAAAGCTCTGAGGATTTTTTTTCTTCTTTTTTTTTTTTTTTGAGGGGGGGTGGGGGGGTGTTACGGGATCTCAATCATCAGTGCCACGTTGGTCATGAGTCACATTGTTACCAACGAAGTTACCAAGTTGTTGAATGCTATTTTAATAAACATGAATTAAAGCTCTGAGGATTTTTTTTCTTCTTTTTTTTTTTTTTTGAGGGGGGGTGGGGAGGTGTTACGGGATCTCAATCATCAGTGCCACGTTGGTCATGAGTCACATTGTTACCAACGAAGTTACCGTCTTAACAGTTAATTATTTCTAACGATAGTATTTAAGCGCAACTAGTATTACATTAATACTGAGAAATGAAACCGATGGGACTATAATTTAGTCAGTTACTTGAAACTTCTTTTTAAAAAAAAATAATTGTTAAGTAAGATCAACGGCGGGAAAAAAAAACTTAATAAATCTCCTCTCGTGTAAAAGATCATGAACGATACAGCAGAACATGGACATGATCAGCGAAGAGTTAATGGAAACATTTATGGGAATCAACCTAGCGGTGATGTCCTCCCTTTTGGGCTTTGCGGGGATAGTGTTCAACATCATGAACATCACCGTATTCATCACCGTCGGGTTTTCGGACACCACCAACATCTCGCTCCTGGGCCTCGCTGTGGCAGACATCGGCGTCCTGTTTACTGAGATCGGCTACAGCGTCACCTACAACCCACTGATCTTGCAATTCATCCCCTTTGAAACCATCGACGCCGTCAACTACGTCGTCCTTGGCACCAGCCACGTCTTGTTTTGTAGAATAGCCGGGTGTTTAACAGCTTTCATAACGTTTGAGAGGTTCATGTGTGTAGCGTTCCCGCTTCATGTCAAAGCCATCGTTACGCCAACAAGGACCATTTTAGTAGTAGTAGGCACCTATGTCACCCTCGTGGCCAGCACGCTGCCCCAGTATCTAGCCAATCAGATCGCACCGAGGTTTAACCCACAGTTGAATGTCACGGTGGTTGGAATAGTCTTATCCCCGAACGCTGACCAGCTGGAGAATTTCACGCTGACCGTGAACATTGTGGTCCAAGTTGCGTCATTCGTCCTTGTCGCGGCGTCAACCATCGGTCTGGTGAGGTCGCTCGCCAGTGTAGCAAAATGGAGGAGTTCCACGTCATCGTCTTCCCAGTCTCTCCATATCTCCGGTCGTGATAAGCAACTGGTCAAGATGGTCTTACTGATATCGGTCGTCTTCATCTGCTGCTCGCTGCCCACGGTCATCGGCAACTTGGTGATGGTATTCGTCAAAGACTTTAACGTCAAGGGAAGAAACAAGAAACTTTTTGAATTCATCGTTACCATATTCTTCATCTTGGATGCCATCAACTCTACCATTAACATCTTCATCTACTTGAGGATGAGCTCAAAGTTCAGGGAAAAGTTCTGGTCAATTTTTCTATGCAGGTCCGAGAATAATTTAAAGGGACTTTTAAAGTAGATTTAAGTGTGTTTTAAAGTAAATCGATGAAAAATATAAATTTAAAAAAGTCGAAATTTGGTATGTATTCAAATATGATACTAAAAATACTACGTACTACATTTCAGGTTTATATGGAAACAATTTTCCGTGTGATATTTTGACTTTTCTAAATAAAAATTCCTTCCATTGTCATTTACTAGATGGTTTTAAGAGGGCTTTAGTGTATTTTATTCCTATTTTAAATATTGTACAGTTTCAGTTTCGTTATTGCTCATACGGAAGAAAATCATGAGAAATCCTTGCTGTCTTTGCAATAATAAACTCTTACCCTTTTGAATTAACAAAATCATTGTTGAAATTCATGACTCCTGTCTCTGCAATTCTCTCTCTCTCTTTCTTTCCCACTTTTCTATCCCTTCCTCTCAAAATAGCTCCCTTTGTCTTGGACAATCTATATTAGTACATGCTCTCCCCCACCCCCCCCCCCAAAAAAAAACAACAAAAAAAACAACACTTTTCTAAATTCCTTCTCCTTCTTCTATTCAATGTCGATTTTTTTTTACTCACTAATTTTGACTATATTAGTACATGCTCCCCCCCCCCCCCCCCCCCAAAAAAAAACAACAAAAAAAACAACACTTTTCTAAATTCCTTCTCCTTCTTCTATTCAATGTCGATTTTTTTTTACTCACTAATTTTGAATGTCTCTCACAATCTACCCAAGCTTGTTACTGAAAATTTAACCTCAGTTCTCCCCCCTACCTATCTTTCCCCTTCTTTCAATGACAGCACCAAACTTTATTATTAGTTTTCCTGAAATAAATAAACTAGAGTCACATGACTGAAGAAGTGTCAGGACTTGGCAGAAATAAAATAATTTGTAGTCGAGATTGTCACACGCATTATTTCCAACTGTCAACTTCCGGCGTAGTTTCGGTTTCGACCGAAACATAAAAGTTACCTTTCGGTTTATTTTCGGTTTCAGCCGACATAGAAACGTTTATTTTTGCTTTATTAGCGTTTTCGGCCGACTGTCAATCTGTCTGTCTGTCTGTCTGTCTGTCAATCTGTCTGTCGGCCAGAAATCACCTCATAGTGTGGTATATGACTAATCCTTTTTGAACGCTCCTTCCATCTGAATGATGACCGACTTGTCAATAATTTCCAAAATATAAAATTTTATTCATCTATTGAGATCATCACTATCATACTGAAAAAGCATTTTCAATGTTGAAAAAAGCACACATGTATCAACGTTTTGTATAACAATTGTGTAGTAGGCCGACTGCAGACATTCATCTCTCTGACGTAAAACTCAAAGTATGAACGTCGAGTCTATATTCTGTTTAGTTGTTTGCACACTTCAAAACCCAGAGACGAAACGAATTAATCATGTTAGAATCGACCACCTTGTTCTAATGTGCCCAAGTGAACACAACAGGCATGCAATAGACAAAATAAATCCTCAGTTTAACACAAAGTAACGAAAGCTACTTCATTACCTAAATTTACCATGTAACGTAATATGAGCTCTACAACAAATGCATGGTAAACGCAGACCATTGATGCCATGACGTACCAGACGGCCGCTATCTTGGTTGCCACGACCCGTGAGCTTTTATAATTCACTGTCACTAAACCTAACCCGAACCCTAAATGTATCCCTAAAACTAACCCGAACCCTAAATGTATCCCTAAAACTAACCCGAACCCTAAATGTATCCCTAAACCTAACCCGAACCCTAAATGTATCCCTAAACCTAACCCGAACCCTAAATGTATCCCTAAACCTAACCCGAACCCTAAATGTATCCCTAAACCTAACCCGAACCCTAAATGTATCCCTAAAACTAACCCGAACCCTAAATGTATCCCTAAACCTAACCCGAACCCTAAATGTATCCCTAAACCTAACCCGAACCCTAAATGTATCCCTAAACCTAACCCGAACCCTAAATGTATCCCTAAACCTAACCCGAACCCTAAATGTATCACTAAACCTAACCCGAACCCTAAATGTATCACTAAACCTAACCCGAACCCTAAATGTATCCCTAAAACTAACCCGAACCCTAAATGTATCACTAATGACACCAATTCTCTGCATTAGCCCAAAAACACTATGGCATAGCCATGAAATATTATTGAGAACTACCCTAAGAGATATGCTACGAAATATGGATGCCTGTCATATAAATATAACTATTCAAAGAACATATGCGCAGTACAAGTAAGACAAAATACAGGCAAGTCTAAATTATACTTCAAGCCCAACGCTACAACTCTTGATCGCGCAGACTAGGATGACAGTCGCTTCTCTTCTGCGTACGGTAGGTCTAAGTCTACACACGCACGCCAGAAGCTTCATGTTAGGACTGGTCTGTGGTCAGTGGAGCTAAGAAATTCAGTTTGTACTGGTCTGTGGTCAGTTGAGCTAAGAAATTCAGTTTTTACTGGTCTGTGGTCAGTGGAGCTAAGAAATTTAGTTTGTACTGGTCTGTGGTCAGAGGAGCTAAGAAATTCAGTTTGTACTGGTCTGTGGTCAGTGGAGCTAAGAAATTCAGTTTGTACTGGTCTGTGGTCAGTGGAGCTAAGAAATTCAGTTTGTACTGGTCTGTGGTCAGTGGAGCTAAGAAATTCAGTTTGTACTGGTCTGTGGTCAGTGGAACTAAGAAATTCAGTTTGTACTGGTCTGTGGTCAGTGGAGCTAAGAAATTCAGTTCCACCATATATACACCCCCTCGCCGTAACCCTCCCCCCCGCCCCTTAAACTTCTATCCATGTTACCTCCCAGTCACTGAGTCAACCAAGATAGTAAGTAAATCCTGCCATCAGGCTAAGATGTACTAACGCCCCAAAGACAACTGTGTAAACACTTCTAGTCATGCACTTCCAAGCCGTGTGATAACAGCGGAAAGGGGTCGCCATTCACGGTCGTCCTGCTTTCCCCACGATAGTTTTACTTGTAGAGAGTAGGCCTACTTTGACCATGGCGTAACGGTCACCCTATATACGACAACAGGCACACGGATTTACCCTTGGAGGATTAGTTGCACGACATAGACACAAGGCTGAATATCAGGAAGATTAGGTGCGTGCCATAGAACTAATGGTAGAAAATTTGGAAGATTATGTATAAAATATGGCACAGCAGAATCAATTAAGCTTGTAATAAAACTAAATGAATTGACATTCAAGAATATCACTTATTTTTTATCTGTCATGTGCTTTTTGGTAATGAATTTTTCTTTAATGTATTTTTTGCTAATTTTCTTTTTAAATCAAATCAATAAAAACATGTTTTTCGTATAAATCCTTTATATCAGAACTGCACAAGATACGGCCCGCGGGCCGCTTACGGCCTTCCAACACCCACTTTGCCGCCCGGGAAGTAAAAAAAAAAAAACTTTATTATTATTATTTTCTTAATTGCTTTCCATTTAATTTTTTTTTCTTTCGGCATGCACAAGTTTTTTAAAAATAAAATATTAAGGTTGTACAGGCCTTCTTTACGTGCATTTCATTATTTTATTTAATATCAATATCCAAATGTCCAACCCACTTTGACATTAAAGATTTATTTCCCCATATTTTTCAGAAATAGCATCACAATACTATGTAAATAGTTCATTAAAATAATGCATTAAAAAATAAATTTGAAGCAAAATTCTAACGTGTGAACTGAAAAAAAAGATTGGACCAAATTTGCGTTCGATCGAATTTCCGTCGATCAATTTTCCGTCGACGAAATTTCTTTCGATCAAATTTCTGGATACGCAGAATTTCATCTCCTTTCACCATAAAAGAAAAAAAAATCAACAAAGATGACGTCTTCTCTCACTTCAAGTTTCTTAACATTTACTTTGATATGATTATTCTCTTACCATCCTTTACAAAGTTTTGTATTATAGGGAAGAGCTAAAAATGCAACCCTTAACAATATGCTAAACATTTTTTCTATTTGAAAATAGTTTTTTAGGGCACTGAGAAACTAAATGTTGTACTAATTTTCAAGAATCAATACAAAATAAAACAATTTTAAACCAATATTTATAATAATAATAATAATCAAGTTCGTTTCAAAAACACGCTTCATCCCCAAAGGCTCGAAGCGCGGTACAAAGTCAACAAGAAACAAATCTATAATTTGCCACATTTAAAACAAACGCAACACTACAAAAACTCATTACAAGCATACTATGTCAAAGTCTTTTTAGCCATTTCAACCCGGAGCAACACAGCCATTATGCATTAACTGGAAAATATGTTTGACACAGCATTTGTTGCACGATTTATGTAGCATAACTTATTTCGAACTGAAATATTTAGACTGTCAAGTTTGAATTTTATTTTTAAAAAAATTTGATGTCAAGACCAAACGTGGCCTTCTTGGTGCTGAACAATAATTTAAAAGAAGTGAGCTACGGAGGAAAATAAAATCGTGTAATGTCAGTTTATAAAACGTCCAGGGCTGATCTATCAGTTATTTTAATTTATTTGTTTTTTCAAGAAAATGTATGCTTCTCCTGCTTTTGCTTTTAGATGCTGGACACTACAAAAGTAGTGACATCAAGTTGGACGATGCATTTTGCGTGAAGCCGGAACACTAAACACATAAACATCTCTACAATTCTGAATGCCGTTAAAAAACCGGCGACACTGCAACACATGACGTGGATCGTGTCGAGGGTGACGTAGTTGGTGACGTCGATTGAAGTGACCTGCAGTGTTGGCGGGTTGTAAGTAACGCTGTAGCTTATCGCGGTAAACATGACGCCGATGTATTGCATGCCACTGCTTGACCCAGGACGTGAGGTATTGGTAGTGTCAGAGAGCGCTACGCTTGACTACGACGTCGATGTATTTACGCCACGGCTTGGCCCAGCAGGGAGATGATGGTAGTGTCAGAGATCACGAGGCTTGACCACGACGTCGATGTATTTTACGCCACGGCTTGGCCCAGCCGGGAGATGATGGTGGTGTCAGATATCACGAGGCTTGACCACGACGTCAATGTATTTTACGCCACGGCTTGGCCTAGCCAGGAGATCATGGTGGTGTCAGAGATCACGAGGCTTGACCACGACGTCGATGTATTGCACGCCACGGCTTGACCCAGCCGGGAGATGATGGTGGTGTCAGAGATCACGATGCTTGACCACGACGTCGATGTATTTTACGCCACGGCTTGACCCAGCCGGGAGATGATGGTGGTGTCAGAGATCACGAGGCTTGACTATAACACCGATGGTGATGAGTTTCCTATGACACCTAACTTCAAATGCACCTTGACGAAAGTCGTATTTAAATCTAAGTAGGCTACCCGAACAATAATGCTGTAATGGCAAATTGGTAAAACTTATTAAGTTTATCTCTTAGTTATTCATTAAAAAAAAATATGCAAAATTCTGAACTATGTCTGTCATATCCAGCTCTTCTATAATCATTCTTCTTTTGGATGTTGTAGCAAAACCAACAATATGACCCTGAGACGAGGTAGAACGCTGTATTTTTTTATCTGTTATGTCGCGAAAAGATCTCAACACCCATGGTATACTTGAATAGGTCAGACCTCCAAGTACCTCTAGCATGTATAGCACACTTATCCATACTAAACGTTATGCACTTGTTGTGCAAACATGATGAACGCATTCGGCATAATTATTAGCCCCACCCCCACCCCATTAAATTAACAGCTGATAACTGTCATTAATATGTATGGTAATGGTTACGTGCCACACTTACTGTTTACTCAATGTTGATTGATTTTAAAGCTATCCATTATAATGATTTTCTGTGGTTGAAAGCTGAGTACGTAACTAATTATACGATGGTACAAGATTTCTGAGTAGTTGTTAAATGGTGTTTTAATAAACATGAATTTAAGCTCCGAGTGTGCACCGTTAGGGAGAAGGGTGGGTTTTTATGTGATCTCACTGATGGGGGCCACGTTGGTAATAATGAAAATTAACACCAATGAAGTCACCGTCTTAACAGTTAATTATTTCTAGTATTGAATTAAGCCCCAGATATATCACACCGATGGGACTATAATTTGGTGAGGGATTTTCAAATTATTATTAATTTTTAATCGTAAGGGTAAGGTTAACAGAAACGCAACAAACTTTTTAAAAAGTCCTCTGGTGGACAAGATCAGATGTGTCGATAGTTAGAGAGTAAATGAACGATACGACAGAGCCAGACATCAGAACATGGACATGATCAGTGACGAGTTACTGGCCACATTTATGGGAATCAACTTAACGGTGATATCCTCAATTTTGGGCTTTGCGGGGGTCGTGTTCAACAGCATCATCATTGTCGTATTCGTCAGCCTCGGGTTCTCGGACACCACCAACATCACACTTTTTGGCCTCGCCCTGGCCGACATCGGTGTTATGCTCACTGAGATCGGCTACAGCGTCACCTGCAACCCGCTGACGCTGCAGTTCACCCCGTTTGAAACCATCGAGGCCGTCAACTACGTCGTCCTGGGCACCCCCCACGTCTTATTTTGTAGAATAGCTGGGTGTTTAACGGCTTTCATAACGTTCGAGAGGTTCATGTGCGTGGCGTTCCCGCTTCACGTCAAATCCATCGTCACGCACAAGAGGACGATTTGGGTAGTAGTAGGCATCTATGTCAGCCTCGTCTCCCTGACACTTCCCCAGTTTCTAGCGTATCAGATCGGCCCGAGGTTCATCTGGCAGTCAAACCTCACGGTCATCGGGATAGTTATATCCCCGAACATTGACCAGCTGGAGAAATTCGCGCTGGTCGTGCCCATCGTCACCCAAGTTGCATCATTCGTCGTCGTCGTGGCGTCCACCCTCGGTCTGGTGAGGTCGCTCGTCAGCGTAGCGAAATGGAGGAGTTCCACGTCATCGTCTGCCCAGTCTCTACAAGTGTCCGGTCGTGACAAGCAACTGGTCAAGGTGGTCTTCCTCATATCGGTCGTCTTCATCTGCTGCTCGCTGCCCACGATTGTCGGCAACCTGGTGATGTTATTTGTCAAAGACTTTAACGTCAAGGGAAGAAAAAAGAATCTTTTTTTATTCTTCGGCGTCATATGTTTCATCTTGGACGCTATCAACTCTACCATTAACATCTTCATCTACTTGAGAATGAGTTCAAAGTTCAGGGAAAAGTTCTGTTCAATATTTCAGTGCAGGTCCGAGGATAAGGGAAAAGTTCGTTTAAAGTAGATTAAAGTGTAATTTAGTATATCTATATATATTTATATTTATTTATATATATATATATATATATATATATATATATATATATATATAACACTTGTGTATGTATTCAACTATGATATATAATAACTAAGTACTATATTTGTGATTTGTATGGAAAATATTTTATATATATATATATATATATATATATATATATATATATATATATATATATATATATATATATATATAACACTTGGGTATGTATTCAACTATGATACCTAATAACTAAGTACTACATTTGAGATTTGGATGGAAAATATTTTACGTGTCACATGTTGACCTTTCTAAACAAGTACATTCCTTCGATTGCCATTCACTTTACGATTTTACCTGTTCTTTAGTGTATTTTATTTGTGTTTGAAATATAGTACAGTTGCAATAGTTTAAGTTTCCTAGCAGCTCATAGTGAAGGTAATATTGTGAAATCCTAGTAGACTTTGTGATAATAAATTCTAACCGTTGTAAATGAATAACAATCTTTTCTGGAATTCAAGAATCATGTCTCTGCCTTTCTCTCTCTCTTTATCTCCCCCTATTTCTCTCCGTCCCTTTCAAAATATATCCATTTGTTTTGGAAAATCTATATTTATACATATCTCTCCTTATCTTTCCCACACTCCATCTCTCTCTTCATTCAAGACCGACTTTTATGACTCGCTCCTAACCTTATGCCCCGTTCTGTTAATGACTATCTAACTTCATTACTTTCTCTCTTTCTTTACGTATCTCTTATTCTGTCTCCCCCCCCCCTTTTCTCTCTCCCTCCCCCTCTCTCTCTCTTTCTCTCACTCACTTTCACTGTCGTTACCGGAAGTCCTTCAATTGTTTTTTATTCCTGTCATAGAAAAACAAGCGTCATGAGTCTAAACAATAGTTTCTGACATAAATAAACTACCCTCACATGAGTAAGAGATGGTGAGGACTTGACAGAAATTAAAAATCATCTGTAGGTCGAAATTCTCAATAGCAATTTGCCATATCGTTTCACAGAATCGTTTTTCCCCCCACTAAAGTAATCAAAACACATGTAAATGATTGTGGGATTGCGATCAGCTTGGTACGAGAAATTTACCAACACTATTTTTATACGGATTTTTTTGGAAATAATAAATCTAACTGTGAGAAAGTTATGACTGTGGAAATAAAGAGATGTCTTGAAACTTGATAGATCTAGTTGTCTATTGCAATAGAATTGGATACCAGTTGACCGAAAGGGAATTTGAAAGTGTGATAGACTCGTTGGTACAGGCCAGATTCGAGTGAGGTATAGAGAATAAGAACGTCAGAGCGAGACTTCTTAGAGAGTCTGAACTGACACCCAACCAGAGCGAGACTTCTTAGAGAGTCTGAACTGACACCCAACGGACGGGGCGGAAAACATATGGAGGGCAACGGAGGAAACTGGTTAGCATTTTAAGCCAATGAGTGAAGAATGCTGTGAACGGGCAGTGGCATCAGGTACAGAGATATCAAGAAGACCACGCGTAAATACAAAAATAACTATTGTGTTAGGCAGCATCTACCAACACAATGCCCTACATGCGTGTCAATGGGGTCACAACTAGAGACCGACCGCATATCAGCTCCAGTTTCGGCGCCGAAATATTTCGATAGATCCCTTCCGGTTTCTGTGGATGACGTAAAAAAAAAATATCCACACAACAAAAAGAAAAGTGTTGATTACTTTTTCAAACCGATGTACCAGCGGAGGTTGCCTTACATCTGTAGTTAACAGTGAATGATGATGTGTAGTTTTAAATGTACTTAACAACTGTTACTGAGCAGGTTTGTCTTTCTATAATTTATATTTATTTTAAAGGGCCGGGGTGGGGGGGGGGAGGGTTTTGTGCATCGTATTTTTTAACATTTCGTTTCTGATTCCGAAGAAATTGCAAAAACAATGGGTAACCTACTGCAACCTACCAGCTATAAAAGTGGTTCTGTTGTTCATTAGTCGAGTTTCGAACATAACAACTTAAATCATCACATTTGTGCTAGTTCTGTCTGCGGATTCGCATATGACTAATGAGGTCAATTCATTCTGGCACGAAATTTTCTTGTGCTGTAGTTGCGAAGGAATGATGGGGCATCTACGGAAGCAGAGTCAGACAGGGCCTTCCTAGCACGTCTCCTGCGCTCCGCAGCCGCTGTTCTGCCAACTTCATGTTGCAGGAGCTCCTATGTTAAACTGAAACGCCATGATGTTCGATCCTTTGCTTTTTCCTCCCACGTGTCTGGGTTTATGTCGAATGCTTTCAGCGAGGCTTTTAGGTTGTCTTTAAAACGTTTCTTCTGCTCGCCAGCAGACCGCTTTCCTTGTTCAAGCTCACAATAGAAACTTTTTTGGGGGCAGACGGTCGTCTGACATTCTCACACCATGTATCGCCCAACGAAGCTGGGACATCATTAAGATGGTAAAGATGCTGGGGAGACCTACCTATGTGAGCACCTCAGTGTCTGGGGGCACTGTCCTGCCATTTAATGTTGAGCATTTCTCTGAGTGTTGTTGCATGAAAGTAGTTCAGTATTCTTGCATGGCGTTTGTATACCGTCCACGTTTCACAGCCATAGAGAAGCATAGGGAGAACAACCTCCTTATATACTTTTTCTTTGAGTGCTGATACCTCTCCGGGTTCATGCGTTCTTTAAAAAAATTGCCGTAGGTTGTACTGACTTTCGCAATACGGAGGAGAACCTCTTCATTAGAGACCGACCGAAAGTGATTTTCTAAATTTCGACCGAAGCCAAAACCAGACCAAAAGTTAAAAATGAATTTCGGCAGAAACCGAAGCCGCAACAAAAAGCTTAACGAGACTTTCGGCCAAAACCGAAAGAATTAGATATTTTGAAACTCGTCCACGCAAATTCTTCATACGTCGAAAAATGATGGTGGAAATTATTTAAAGGTTTATTATATTTATAAAAAAATGAGATTATCTTGAGTTTAACATTTAACATACGATGACAGCAAAACGTCCAACAATAATGAATATCGAATCGCTGGCCTAAAGACAGACAGTTAGTCTGGCTTCTGGTACTCGACCGCAAGCATCAATCAATTTCGGGCATATGACCGAAAGGCTCAATCAATTTCGGCTGAAACCGAAATAAAACCGAACGTTAACTTTTCTGTTTCGTCCGAAACCGAAACTAAGCCGAAACTTAACTTGTAAGTTTCGGTTAAAACCGAAACTACGCCGAAAGTAATCAAATGGCAACTTTAGGCACTAAAACCGAAGCCGAAATTCGGGCCGGTCTCTACTCTTGATCGATTATTGTACTTTGCGACAGAGTGCTGCCGAGATAAGTAAAGCTATCCACTACCTTAATTCTTTCGCCATATATTTGGATGTTGGCCTCAACATAAGGTCTTCGAGGAGCTGACTGGTATAATACATCGGTCTTTTTTGTGTTAATGTTGAGCCCGAAGTTTGTGCAGGCATTGGAAAAGTTGGTAACGACCAATGCCTATCGTCTTCTGATAAAACGATTAGGACACAGTCGTCTGCATAAAGGAGGTCCCTGGTAGTGCCTGGCAGGACCTTCGTTTTGGCATGTAGCCTCTTGAGGTTGAATAGATAACTGTCATTTCGGTATCTGAGGCCAATTCCATCGTCTCCTCCTATGAAAGCTTCGGTTAGCATAGCGGAAGACATGAGGTTAAAAAGTGTTCAGTCCAGTACACAGCCTTCTTTCAAGCTGTTTCAGGGAATGGATTGGACGTTTCTCCTTTATCCTGAACTCTAGCCCGCATACCATCATGGAATATTCGTACCATTGGCACGAACTTTCTGGGCATACATATTTGGCCATGATCTTCCAAAGAGCCTCTCTACTGACAGTGTCGAAAGTTTTGGTCAGGTTTACATAGGTAGAGAAGTGGTCAACTTTTTGTTCCCTGTATTTTTCTTATAGCTGTCTGACTGCAAACACCATATCGAGTGTTTCTCGTTCCCTTCCTGGTAGTAGACCCTTCTCAAGATGCCTATTAAGACGGTTAGCAGGATTCTGGGTAATATCTTGCCTGCAATTGAGAACAGTGATATGCCACGGTGGTTATCGCATGTTTGACGGTGCCCCTTACGCTTGCACAGATGAGCAGATGAGCAATAGATGCATCTTTGAAGTCCTGTGGAATGGTCTTTTGCTGCCACATAAGTATGAAGCTGGTGAAGCTTTTCAGACAGAGGTGTTAGCTCTTTTCTTTGTCTACTTCAGACGTGATTAAGTCATGACGTTGGTGGTTCTAATGTCATAGACACAGGTCGGTACATTTGGAAGATTAATTGTATGGCAAGACAAGAGGCTGAACAGTTAAATGATTAGTTGTATGGCATAGGCACAATAGTGAACATTTGGAATATTCATTGGATGACATGGAAAAAGAATGAGACATTTGGAAGATCAGTTGTATGGTACAAATCCAAGGCTGATATAATGGCAAGATTAGTTGTATGAAATATAAAAATCTAAGACAGTTGGAAGAGTAGTTATATGGCACAGACCAAAGGCTGAGACTTTTGGAAGATTCATTGTGTGATATAGCCAGGGCTGCAAAATTGGTAGATTATTTATATGGCACAAAATCAAAATTGAACATTTGGTAGATTATTTATATGGCACATAACCAAAACTGAGACACTTGGTAGAATAGTTGTATGGCATAGACCCAAGGCTGAACATTTGGTAGATTAGTTGTATGACGTAGTCACAAGGCTTGGAACTTGGAAGATTAATGTCATATGCTCTGTTCAAACGATCAAATTATCGTCACTTTTTGCGTCAAATTTTCGTTAAATATCTTTTTAAATCCATACATTTGTTTTAATGTATCGTGAGTTCAAAAATAAATTTGGCTTAAATTTGAGTAAATTTTGATCATCTGAACTGAGCACTAGACACACGTCGGAACATTTGGAAGATTAGCTGAAAGTCAGGGCAAAACAAAATGCGCTTGTTATTATAGTAAATGAATTGACATTCAAATTCAAGAATGTGAATTGTTGCTTATCACTAATTTTTTTTTTGTTGTTAATGCAGTTTTTGCTAATTTAATTTTTGCAACAGATTTGATGAAAACAGCAAACAAATTTGTATTTCGTATTTTAGCAGATCTTTCAATTCAAGAAAATTTTATTAATTCAACAAACGATATTTTTTTCCGCATAAATAAATTACATGCATTTCGTTTAACATATATAATTGCTAAGTTATTTCACAATGAAGATAATTAAATAAGTAGCCACTTAACACAGGATATAGGTACCTAGGACCATAACCTGTTGAACATATGAAATTTCTAAGTTTTTTCGCAGGGAAGATAATTAAATAAGTGGAGGCAACCACCAAGGTTAGTTCAACGTTTTATTTATGTGAGAGCAAAATGGAGCACTACCAACATGGAGCACTACCAACATGGAGCACTGTCAACATGGTGCACTACCAACATGGAGCACCACCAACATGGAGCACCACCAACATGGAGCACGACTAAACAGCATAAAAAGTGTGAAGTTTTATACACAACAACCTACGTGCCGTGTGAAACAATGCGTAATTAATATTTAATATTTTGTCAATTTTCAACACATTTTTAAAAATTATTTTATGTTATATTAATATTCCAATGTCCGACCAGCTTTTAATACGCAAAATTATTTCACCATCTGTTTCAGAAAAACAAACGAACTTATTTAGCGCAGTTATCGAGAATTTTATTTCTTTAAATCAGTTTCGCCATATTTCGTTCATGCTCTCTTTGATAAATGGCGATTTTGGGGGGTCGGGAATGGGACTGAAAATTTGGAAGATTGTGTTGTCGCCGACTACAAATCTATATTCTTAGTTTCAGCATGATGGGTTGACGAGACGTGGTTCAATTAGCTGTTCCAAAATTTGGCCAATCCACCGCCCGGTGAGCTAGCCAGCTACGAACAAAAGCGAAGTCAACGTAAAGGATTTTTTAAAAAAATAAGTGTTGTTTAGGAATAAACATCTACAGCTTTATCAACTCAGAAAAAATGTAACAGTTTACAAATGTGTTGCAGGATACCATTGCAAACAGGTTACACAATGACACTATCGGATCAAAGTGGATTCATCCACGAGATGCTGTATACGATTCATCCGTTTCCGCCTTTAGGAAAGGGAACATACAAAATTCTGACTGGCACACAGTGTATTGGAGTGAGATGGAAACTGTAATTTAGAAATAGGGAAAAGCCCTACTTGCCTACAAAGATGTGCCTCGCACTCGTACACTGCATGCTCTCAGGGCTTTAACAGCAGGCACCCATACATCACACAAATAATCAGCAGTTTCAGCAAATCATAATTTATACTATTTTATAGAAAAAAGGGATCTTCATTGATTATATAGGGGGACAAGTTTTAATGGATTCAGCTAGCAATTATTTTTTTTTTTATATATATAAAACAGAATGAGCCTATTTTATTACAATTTTATTTAAAGTTTGTTTCATGATGATATTTGTGTGATTTTAACGCAACCCGACATTTTCTTACTTTCTATATATTTTTTCTCTTCAATTTGACTAGAGCGACCACTTCGTGTTTAGAAAGGACTCCTAGGACTCAGGGGGGGGGGGGCAGGGCATACAATAATGACGCAATCGTTCAATTAATAACTCCAGGAAGTTTTCGCATTTTAACATTCAAGTGAAAAAAAACGATAACTGCTTCTGTTACTTCAACTTTATTAATATTGACTTCGATATAACCAATCAGTTGCTGTTCGAATTTTTTTTTTTTTATTACTAATTACAGGGAAGAGCCAAAATAAAAGGGCGCCCTTCCTAAATGCTCATCAAGAAATTGATTTCAAAATTGTTACGGCCTCATTTCTTTTGTCTAAAACCTCCGAAGGCGACTATTCGATGTCTAACCTTATGTCAGACCTGTTTGATTAATTCTCGTCTCTCGCTTGGTCAAGTAACTCAAACACTGAATAGTTCATTGTAAATTATATATTTATTTCCATGTACAAATTCATCCATTTGATACACACAGTACAGTTGCTACATAATTCATCCACTTGATACACAGTACAGTTGCTACATAATTCATCCACTTGATACACAGTGAAGTTGCTACATAATTCATCCACTTGATACACAGTGCAGTTGCTACATAATTCATCCACTTGATACACAGTGCAGTTGCTACATAATGCATCCACTTGATACACAGCACAATTGCTACATAATTCATCCACTTGATACACAGTACAGTTCCTACATAATTCATCCACTTGATACACAGTACAGTTGCTACATAATTCATCCACTTGATACACAGTACAGTTGCTACATAATTCATCCATTTGATACACAGTACAGTTGCTACATAATTCATCCACTTGATACACAGTACAGTTGCTACATAATTCATCCACTTGATACACAGTGCAGTTGCTACATAATTCATCCAGCAGAAAAATATTACCCTCAAACTATTTAACTACCATATCTCTTTTTCTGGCTTGATATCGAACTCTGGACACAACTCTCGATTTCTTGCTGCTCTCAACTCTCGACGATCTACTCTGGACTCCGACTAACTTGACACTGTCACACTGCTTTTTTTTTATATCCCTACAAAACACTCAGCATACACTACAACTCAACACCAAGAACCAAATGCACGCTCTGACCTCACGATCAACAACTCACGAAAACACTCACACGTTCACCAACTCCCCTTGCCAAACATTCACAACACTCTCGGTCACTACAAAGATAATTATTGCTTTCCTGCTGCTGTGGAGTACATAAAAATAAGTAATATACCGAAACTGAATCCTGTGATGGCAATTTCTAAAACTTGTTGAGATGATCTAATGTGTTGAATTCAAGAAAAATTATGCTTCTCCTGGTTCTGCTTTAAGATCCTGGCCACTACCGTTGTCGTCCCGCTACGGGTGACGATGGATTCGGCGTGGAGCGGGAACACTACACCCAATAACCTCTCGACCGTCATGAGTTTGATTAATGTGACTAAACAACCGCCTAATCTACTACACAAGACATGGTGAGATGCTGGTGGTGTCAGAGAAAACGAAGCTGACGAAGAAGCTGATTGCGATAAGCTCTTATGATGTAGCCTTAGTTATCGCGATGTTAAATTCGTACTTAAAAATAAGAAGGCTACCGAGATAAAAATCCCGTAATGGCAAATTTATTTTAAAAAAGTGTTAAGTTTAACTATTATTTATTCATTAAAAAATATACTTTTATTCCTTTTGCAGAAGAAAAAGTTGACATTATATCCCACTCTTATACAATCGTTCTTTCCACTGATGGTGTAGCAAACCCGACGTTCGATCTTGCAACGTAGTAGATCAGAACGTTTTGATATCTTAAGCTCCAAAAAGCTCTAAGGACCAGTGGCGTACCTTGAGTAAATACAATTAAAGTACCTCTAACATGCTTCGCCCAATTATCCAAAGTGGAAGTTATGCATTTGTCGCGCAACCATGATGAACGCAGTAGGCGAAATAATTAGTACCCATCACACTAACAGCTCATTAGTGTTATAATGTGTAAGGTAATGGCTACGTGCTAAGCTCAGTGTTCACTTAATGTTGAGCGATTAAAGATAATCCATCACTATGATTTTCATTGGTTGAAAAATTAAGATCAGCACTTATTATACGATGGTATTAGCCTAGTTACTAGTTGTTATATTGTGTTTTAATCAAGATGAATTAAAGATCTGAGTGCATTTTCGTTAGTAGGAAGGGCGGGGCCTTTACGGGATCTCACTGATCAGTGCCACGTTGGTAATGATACACATGGACACCAATGAAGTTGCCGTCTTAACAGTTATTAGTTCTAATTACAGTTGTTCGACGGAACTGGTACTGAATTAAGCCTGAGAAATCACACTGATGGGACTATAATTGGCTGAGAAAGTTGAGACTTCACTAAAAAAAAATCATTAGTATAAGATCAATAGATTCAAAACTAAACATTTTTTTTTTAAAAGTCATCTGGTGTACAAGATCAGGTGTCGACAGCTGCAAAGTAAATGAAGGAAACGACCAAGCCAGACACCAGAACATGGACATGATCAGTGACGAGTTACTGGCCACATTTATGGGAACCAACCTAGTGGTGATATTAACTGTTTTGGGCTTTGCGGGGATCGTGTTCAACATCATCAACATCACCGTGTTCGTCAGCCTCGGCTTCTCGGACACCACCAACATCTCACTGCTTGGCCTGGCCACAGCAGACATAGGGGTTCTGTTACCGGTGATCGGCTACAGCGTCCTCTACAACCCGCTGACGCTGCAGGTCACTCCCTTTGAAACCATCGACGCCGTCAACTACGTCGTCCTGGGATCCACCCACGTCTTGTTTTGTAGAATAGCCGGGTGTTTAACGGCTTTCATAACGTTCGAGAGGTTCATGTGTGTAGCGTTCCCGCTTCATGTCAAAGCCATAGTCACGCATAAAAGGACGATTTTGGTAGTAGTCGGCATCTATGCCACCCTCGTGGCCAGCACGCTGCCCCAGTATTTAGCCAACCAGATAGCCCCGAGGTTTAACGCGCAGTTTAACATCACAGTGATCGGGATAGTGTTATCCCCGAGCGCTGACCAGCTGGAGAATTTCACGCTGACCGTGGACATCGTCGCCCAAGTTGCATCATTCGTCATCGTCGTGGCGTCCACCCTTGGTCTGGTGAGGTCGCTCGTCAGTGTGGCGAAATGGAGGAGTTCCACGTCATCGTCTGCCCTATCTCTTAAAGTCTCCGGTCGTGACAAGCAACTGGTCAAGATGGTCCTCCTCATATCGGTCGTCTTCATCGCCTGCTCGCTGCCCACCGTTGTCGGCAACTTGGTGATGGTATTCGTCAAAGACTTCAACGTCAAGGGAAGTAACAAGAACTTATTTATTTTTGTCTGCGTCATATTCTTCATCTTGGACGCTATCAACTCTATCATTAACATCTTCATCTACTTGAGAATGAGTTCAAAGTTCAGGGAAAAGTTCTGGTCAGTTTTTCAGTGCAGGTCCAAGGATAAGAGAATATGTCGTTTAAAGTAGATTGAAGTGTGTTTCAAAGTCAATCCATCAAATAGATACTTTTAAAATAGGAACACTTGTGCAAGGCTTTTAATATGTTACTATAGAACTAAAGACTACATTTGAGATTGAGTTGGACATTTTAAAAAAAAAGTCGTGTGACATTTAGACTATGCTAAATAAATACATTTCTTTGATTGCCCTCAACTTCATGATTTCTCGTGTTCTTAAATGGATTTTGTCACTTTTAAAATAGTACAGTAAAGGATAGATTGATAACCGATGAGTTTGGTATAGGAGAATTTGGTTACCGTCAATAATGGTATAGCGATTTGCGTGGTATATTTTAAAAAAAAAATCAAGCTATAAACCTAGAATTGTGACGGTTGAAATAAAGGGATGTCTTGAATCTCGGTAAATCTAGCTGTTAACTGCAAGAGAATTGGGTACAAGTTGACCACTGCGTACTTCATGTAAACAAAACATAAGCTGATAAAGTAGATCTTATAACATCGAGTGAAAACAAAGTACTTGGAAAAACGACTGTTAACATTGAAACATTAAAAGATTGTTTACTTTCGGTATCAAAATTTTATGGTCCGGCTCAGACAACTGGGAACTAGTAAGTGTTGGTCAATTTAAGATGTCTTACATTTTAAAAAAAAGCCAATTTGTTGCACTCGCTTGATTCTTTGAAAATAAATGACAAAGAAATAACTTATCATGCAAAATATGTTTACATTTCTTCTACCAATGCCTTTCAGACATATGTTTGTATACACTTTGTCCAGTAATGTAATATAATTTTATATTTAACATACTGAATCCAAGGAGACCAGACCATTAAAAAAAGCAGACTATTTTGAGATTTTGAGTACAAAGAAAAAGATAAATTCCAAACTTAATTTTTTCAAGTTCAAATGTACACCTTTACACAAACTTAAATTTCCCCTCATTTACAATGTCAGTGAATATTTAATTTTGGTTTACTTTATCGCAGCCACTACATCACATTTACATCATTTACATGTGGTCGAATTCGATCTCCACTTCACAAGATTAAAACACTTGAGCTGGAACTTCGTGCTCATCGACAGGTAGACGAACGTGTTGACGGCGGAGTTGATCGATCTCATCAGGTAACACAGGTAGCAGCACGCGATGAAAAGGTTCCGCTCTTTGCCCTTGATGTTGAAATCGCTGACGATTCGCATGAGTGAATTGACGAATATCGTCGGAGAGAAGCAAACGATAAAGACCATGGCTACGACGATGACCATTTTGACGAGCTGTTTATCGCGAACGGACACGTGTCTGATCTTCACGGCGGTCGACTTCCGCCAAAGGGCTCCTCTCCCGAGCGACCTGATCATGGAGAGAGTGGACACAACTACCACGAAAAATGACGTCACCTGGGCGGTGACGTTCAAGGTCAAGGTTATGTTCTCCAGCTCTTCGGCGTCCGATGCGAAGACCAGCCCGAGAACCGTCGCGTTAAGATGCGGAATAAACTTGGGCGCTATCCGGTCAGCGATGAACGCCGGGACGGTGTTGGTGAGCATTACGACGTAAACACCGACCACGATGAAACTAGTTCTCCCCGGCGTTATGATCGACTTGACGTGCAGCGGCCTGGAGATGCAGAGGAATCGCTCCAAGGTGACGAACGCCATCAGACAGCCAGCGATCCGGCTGAACAAGACGCGGGTCACGCCCAGCACGACGTAGTCGAACGCCCGGACGAACTCGACGTAGCGGACGTCGCCGGGCATGCACGGGTTGTAGATGACGCTGAATCCGACCATGGTCAGGAGGACCCCGATGTCCGCCACGGCGAGGCCCAGGAGCGAGATGTTGGTGGTGTCCGACAACCCTAGTCTGATGAAGACGATGACGTTGACGATGTTGAGCGCGATGCCGGGCAGAGCTACGGCGGGCGCCGCGACGACGAGGGAAAACTGGATTAGCCGCAAGGCGTCATCACTCATCATGACGATCACGCCGTCGGCGACTTTTTGACGGAGCTCAGGCCTGGAGCTGACGTTGTCAAAGTAGGTCATGTTCATTGTATGAATAAGCTCATGGAAAAAGCAATTAATAAAAAAATTAGTTTATTGCGAGTGTTACAAGTTTGAGTTTAATATCATTCGACGCTTATGTTGAGTTACATTTTAATGTCATTTCTTGTTTTATTATAAAGAGTTGCAGTGCTTTGTGCACCAATACCAGTCATGACTTGCTTGAAATATTCGAAAACTTTCTGTGTTGTGAAATAAAGTACATTCATGTCTTGAAATACCTTCATTATATATCTTTAAATTTTTTATTTTTTTTAAATTCATTGTTGTCTTAAATTGATGTTTAATAAAAAAAATAACAACATACTTTTATCCTATTTCATGTCGCTGGTAAATAATGTTTCCGTACCTCCACTAATAAAAGGTTTAATGTATCTGTTACACCGTTATCTTTAAAATATAATACTTTATAACATGATTGAAAACCAAAAAAAAACAACCCACCTCTCCTAAATTACGTACCGACCACATACACTTATTTATAGTTTTATGTCATTTCCTACTGAGTCGACATGGTCAATATCCTTTATTTATGTCACGCCCATATGACTTGAGGTAGATTTGAAAACTAGGGGGAGGGGGGAGAGAGGCGGGGCTTTGGGCGAAGAGTTTAAATGGTAGGTTAGATTAAAAACAAATCTATAATTCACCAGACAGCTTTAAATGACGAGAAAAAGGGGAGTAGGGGATAAACAAGCTATATGATTAATCAAACACAACGATTTGGGCAAACTGAAGGAGCATAGGTGGTAGTCAACCCGTCACACGACGTGAACATTTGCGTATCGTGTAGGTACTTATATTTAAAGGTCAGTCCGTTGTATATGCATTTAAACACGAGGCTTTAATTATATAGTTGGTGTTTTCTTTAGGATGGTCTTCTCAATGATCTCCCCCCCCCACCCCACCCCTTCTGTGTCTGTTGCTGTGTTTATTGATAACGGTCAAATAATAGTTTGTTGGCGTGGTGTGTGGCTTTCCCTCCATCCCATGTCATCGAGTGACACAGACAATGTGTCATGTCATCGAGGGACGCAGGCATGTGTCATGTCATCGAGGGACACCGGCATGTGTCATGTCATCGTGGGACACAGACAATGTGTCATGTCATCGAGGGACGCAGGCATGTGTCATGTCATCGAGGGACACCGGCATGTGTCATGTCATCGTGGGACACAGACATGTGTTTTCACTCTTCAGTTGCATAAGGCCTTGTTTATATATCATTGTATTCAATGGGGCTCAGCTGCAAGCGAGCACTTTGAATGGTCTAGGTATGACTACAGCCATTCCGGCCCACCTTACCGTCTCTGTGTCCTACGCCCAGTTACAAAAAAACACCAAGATTTGACCAACAAAAAACAAAAAGCAAAAAAAAAAAAAACACATCTGAATTTAGTGCCTGTGAAGGTGTGCAGCCAAAAGGGGATGACATAACCCACCAGGTCTAGGTATGACTACAGCCATTCCGGCCCACCTTACCGTCTCTGTGTCCTACGCCCAGATACAAAAAAACACCAAGATTTGACCAACAAAAAACAAAAAGCAAAAAAAAAAAAAACACATCTGAATTTAGTGCCTGTGAAGGTGTGCAGCCAAAAGGGGATGACATAACCCACCGGTGAGCAGAGGAAGAATTCCATGGGGGGAAAGAAAGCCACGGATAAAAATTAAGTTAAAAAATGAATAAGTCTGAAAGTGTTTTCGCCATATCTTTGCGACACGACACACCCGTGAAAATTGCAAATTGAACTAGTGCGTCTCTTCTATCTGGATGGAAAACCAGTATATTGCTGTATTTAGGTCAACAACAATGATATTGTTAGGTGCATCATCCATACTTGACAAATGTGGCCCAAAACAATGAAGTAAAGTTGATCAACAATTTGGGTCAAGCTTAACTTTTGGAAACAAACTTCATTCGTAGGGCTGTGTTACATACAAAGTTGGACCCTGCTCTAGTATAGCCACAAAGGTCAAGTATGATGCGCTCATGGAACAAGTGTTTTATCGTCTACCAGGCTTGGGTCATACGCCGAAAGATAGGGTCCCTGTGTCTGACGGCCCAGTTTAAGAATGCACCTGCCTGGCAGTGTTACCTCCACATCAGGGTTACCGGAATCTCGTGGTGGTGACTCTAATTCTATAAGTTATTGTTGTAAGTGAAATGTTATCAATTCTTGTTATTTAAGCACATTCTATTTTATTAGTTCTTGCTATGAGGTCGTCAAAGGAAGTCCCAAGACAACGAGATGTCATCAGTTTCCAAATTCACACACATTTAATTTTAGATTCGTCCAGATTCAAATGCGCCGCCCTAGTCCGGTAGTGTCCAGTTGCCTTAAAAAAAGTCCATAATTATTGATAGCAAGTGTTTGCATTACTCCTTGGTTAAAGATAATTTGACTTTCTCCCCCTAGACACGGGATTGAGAAGAATAACTAATTAAAAGGACCCAACTGAGATCATCAACCAAAAATAACTAGCAAAAGAGTCCAACAAAATGTTCATAACACTGACAAGTTTACATAAGACCAAACATAATGCACTGAATAGTTTAGTTTACACAATAGGATATATAATATAAGATAAGATTCTTTTATTGATTCAAACAAATGGAAATTTTTTATGATTGCATTATACATTTTCAGCACATAAATAAAACAATTTGAACACAAGACATTTATAATAATTTTTTTCAAAAAGCCATTCAGTGAGTTCTCTTAGCGAAATCGAGGACTTTTTAGTTCTCATTAAGATGTGTGACTTCAGAGGAAGCACGCCGGTAAATTCGTACAGATTGGGGAACAAAAGAATTTTTATATCGGTCAGTCCTCGCCCTGATGGAAAGAATTCGTCCCGATCTGCATGATCCTAAGTATCTGTGATGAATAGGGTGGGATGTATCATCCAAAATTTGTTTGGTTTTACAATAACATCTTTCTTCAAATAGTTCTTCAAGTGAAAGATGTTTAATTTGTGTTATGTTTCTAGCTTTCTTGATTAGTCGGTTTATGCGGTGTTTAATATCAGACGTTGAATTCCCACACCAGCAGGCAATACTGAAATTAAGGAGGCTTCCAATAGTTGCACTATAGAATAAGTTAACGACTTGCTTGTTTACGCCGAAATTGTACAGTTTTTTGAGGTAGAACAGTCTTTGGTTGAATTTTTTCTACAGCATTTGGCCGTGCTCATGCCATGTTAGCTTATTATCAATGGTGACACATAAGTACTTGTATTTTCTCTCTTATTCTCTATTTTATCTTGTACTTTCTCTATGTTGAGATCTGTAATCTGGTGTTTCCCCCTCCTGAAATCAAATACCATTCTCTTTGTTTTTGAGACATTAAACTGGAGAAAAATTTTCATCGCACCAATTGATAAAGCTTGTAACTAAGATCCGGTATAGACCTTCTAGATATTAAGCCAACGATGGTGGTATCATCAGCAAATTTTAAGATTGGAACGGTGTCGCTTGAGCTTTGAATATAATTGGTATATATTGTATACAGTACAGAGGAGACAACGCATGATTGTAGTGCCCCGGTTCTTATATCTCTGGTTAGAGTTACTTGGTTATTTACTTTGACATATTGTGGTCGATTTGTTAAAAAGTTCAGTTTCCATCCTGAATATTTTAATTGACACCCAACGAGGAAAGTTTCTTTATCATTAAGGTGTGGTTGGATAGTGTTAAATGCTGAAGAGAAGTCTAAGAAAAGCACTCTGGGATATGTTTTAGGACTGTCTAGGTGATGGCAAAGTTTCTCCAACAATAGTAAGATTGGATCCTCCGTATTTCTGGCAGGATTGTAGGCAAAGTGGGGGGGGGGGTTCAAGTTTTCGATGTACTTCATTCAAAATTTCTTTCAGAGGGAAAGGGGGGGGGGGGGGGGTTCAAGTTTTCGATGTACTTCATTCAAAATTTCTTTCAGAGCTATTTTCTCACAACATTTCATTACAATAGAGGCAAGTGCAACAGGTCGTAAGTTTCCACATCAACATACGTAACAATGACTATACATTACTGGTCTCAACCTACTTTAGTGGTCTCAGCCTACTTGTCTGGTTTTAGCCTACATTACTGGTCTCAACTTTAATGGATTCAGCAGTATATTTTACTGGTCTCAACCTATTTTAACTTGTCTGTGCTTACTTCACTCGTCTCATCCTACTTTACTGGTCAAAGCCTACTCTTCTGGTCGACTCCTGCTTTACTGGCCTCAGCCTACTTTTCTGGTCCCATCCTACTTCTCTACTGGTCTCATCCATCTTTAACTTGTCTTTGCTTACTTCATTAGTTTAAACCTACTCACTGGTCTCAGCCTAATATTATGGTGTCAGCCTACTTTTATGGTCTCCTAATTGACTAGTCTCAGCTTACTTCAATGGTTTCACATTACTCCACTGATCTCATCCTAATTGACTAGTCTCAGCTTACTTCAATGGTTTCACATTACTCCACTGATCTCATCCTAATTGACTAGTCTCAGCTTACTTCAATGGTTTCACATTACTCCACTGATCTCATCCTAATTAACTAGTCTCAGCTTACT
Organism: Lymnaea stagnalis; assembly: GCA_964033795.1. NCBI lineage: Eukaryota > Metazoa > Mollusca > Gastropoda > Lymnaeidae > Lymnaea > Lymnaea stagnalis. Next base: position 206,158 of record CAXITT010000294.1, read on the forward strand.
TCAATGGTTTCACTTTACTCCACTGATCTCATCCTAATTGACTAGTCTCAGCTTACTTCAATGGTTTCACATTACTCCACTGAGCTCATCCTAATTGACTAGTCTCAGCTTACTTCAATGGTTTCACATTACTTCACTGGCCTCAGCTTAATTAACTAGTCTCAGCATATGTCACTGTCTTTAGCTTACTTCACTGGTCTCAGCTAACTTCACTGGTCTAAATCTAATTTGCAGGCTTCAGCTTACGTCACTGGTCTCAGTCTACTTCAACGACCTCACTGTACAACAACAAAATTAGTTCTAGAATTCAAAGGTCGTAATTTAAGAAGAAAAAAAAAGTAATTAAACAACCCGTAAAAACTGAGCTTTACAGTATAAATCCTTTAGAAAAGTAATTTCGAGCAAAGGGAGGCAAGCTTGAAAGTTTGACAAAACATGCACACAAGTAACACATTTTACAAGAATCCCAATATGAGTGCTCTCCCCCACTCCTGCCCACACGTTTTTCAACTGAATCAATTTTTTTTCCACGCCCCTGAACTATATTGATACTCTGTTGACCCACCAGACTTGCAGCGCAGGTTTATTTCACCAACTTGTTCAGGAAAACAAACCAAAATATTACGCATCAAACGCACTGCCAATAGTTTTCTTCAAGAATCTCATTGAGCGCAGTGAGCAGGAATTTTATTTCTTGAAATCGGTGACATCATATTTTCTTCATCCTCCCTTTTGAGAAACAGGAACACGGATTTTTTGGAGGTTGGGGGCTGAGCATTCCAAAGAATGTGTTGCAATCGGGTCTATGTGTCCAGCTTCAGCGCGATAGGATGGCGGTAAGTGGGTCAATTATCCATCCTAAGATTTTGCCAGCCAGCCAAACAGCTAGCCAACCACGTACAAAAGCGAAGTGAATATAAAGGATTAAATAAACGTGATTAATTGTTTTTCCTTCTTAGGCTGGAAATCTCTGGCAGAAGTCAACATAATCACTCACAGTATTCAAAGAAATCACTCACTGTACTCGGCGTAACCACCGCATGTATTCGGTGTAACCACCGCCTGTATTCGGTGTAACCACCGCCTGTATTCAGCGTAACCACAGACCTGTATTCGGCGTAAGCACAGGCTGTATTTGGCGTAACCACCGCCTGTATTCGGTGTAACCACCGCCTGTATTCGGCGTAACCACCGCCTGTATTCGGCGTAACCACCGCCTGTATTCGGCGTAACCACCGCCTGTATTCGGCGTTACCACCGCCTGTATTCGGCGTTACCACCGCCTGTATTCGGTGTAACCACCGCCTGTATTCAGCGTAAGCACCGGCTGTATTCGGCGTAAGCACCGGCTGTATTCGGCGTAAGCACCGGCTGTATTCGGCGTAAGCACCGGCTGTATTTGGCGTAAGCAACGGCTGTATTCGGCGTAAGCACCTGCTGTATTCGGCGTAAGCACTGGCTGTATTCGGCGGAAACACTGGCTGGATTCGGCGAAAGCAACGGCTGGATTCGGCGAAAGCAACGGCTGGATTCGGCGAAAGCAACGGCTGGATTCGGCGAAAGCACCGGCTGTATTCGGCAAATGACTAACAGAGCAATGTTACAGTAAAAGAACATGAGCGTTGGATACATTTAATCTCTCAGAAATCAGTTTTCAAAAGAAAACTTTACAGTAATTATTTCTATATTTAAAATGTACCATTGTTAATAAATGTTTGAAAAAAAAAAGCAGAAAATAGTAGGTTATAAGAAAAAACATCACACTACACATATCAGGATAGCAACTAAAAGATAGGTTTTTGTTCTTCCATAGACATATTTTGTAATAATGTAATAACGAATTAAGCTATAAGTTGTGTGTTCATAGATTTAATGTGAGTTAATTTAACGCATGGGAGAGGAAGCGTGAGAGATAGGGAGAGAAAGTGGGAGAGGTGGGAAATTGGAAAGGAAAAGAGATGGGGAGGGAGGGGTATAGGGAGGTTGGGCCCAGGGAGTGAATTGACATATAGTGGTAAAATAGAGACGAGGGGAGTATCAAAGAAAGACCAGAAATAAATGTGTTATTTCACATTTGGTTTAGAGTTAATTCTCAATAAGGTTACAGCACTTTCTTGTAGTTTTCCCTTGGACAGGAAGAAATAATAAGAAAGTTAAAAAAAACAACAAAAAAAACTGAAAAACTTCCTTTTAAAAATACAAATGTAAGCGACAAAGGTTAAACGCAGTCCTTCATTTATTATCGTCTATTCTGTACGCAAAACGACAATTCAATTAATACATATATTGAGATCAAAGTGTCTCGTGACCTAATTTTTGTGTTTTGTCTTATTCCAAACAAAGAAGCATGTTATGTATAGCTTTCTTAAAGAAGAATGTAAAAAAAAATTGTTGTTTGCGAATTTTTTAAAAAGGGTTTGACTACTCTACAAACATCGATCTACTTAGTACGACTTTTGCTTTTAACCTCAAAATCGCATTGAAAAATTGACCAGAATTTTTCCCTAAACTTTGAACTCATTCTCAAATAGATGAAGATGTTAATGGTAGAGTTGATGGCGTCCAAGATGAAAAATATGACACAGACAAAAATGAATAAATTCTTGTTCCTTCCCTTGATGTTGAAGTCCTTGACGAATACCATCACCAAGTTGCCGACCACCGTGGGCAGCGAGCAGCAGATGAAGACGACTGATATGAGGAGCACCATCTTGACCAGTTGCTTGTCACGACCGGACACTTTTAGAGACTGGGAAGATGATGACGTGGAACTCCTCCATTTTGCTACACTGACGAGCGACCTCACCAAACCGAGGGTGGACGCTACGACGACGACAAAGGACGCAACTTGGGCGACGATGTCGACGGTCAGCGTGAAATTCTCCAGCTGGTCAGCGTGCGGGGATAAGACTATCCCAATTACTGTGATGTTAAACTGCGGGTTGAACCTCGGGGCGATCTGGTTGGCTAGAAACTGGGGCAGCGTGCTGGACACGAGGAAGACATAGATGCTAGTCACTACAAAAAACGTCCTTTTGGGCGTGACGATGGATTTAATGTTGAGCGGAAACGCCACACACATGAACCTCTCGACCGCTATAAAAGCCGTCAGACACCCGGCTATTCTACAAAACAGGACGTGGATGGTGCCGACAACGACGTAGTTGACGGCGTCGACGGTTTCAAAGGCGGTGACCTGCAGCGTCAGCGGGTTGTAGAGGACGCTGTAGCCAACCATGCTCAAGAGGACACCGACGTCCGCCACGGCCAGGCCCAGCAGGGAGATGTTGGTGGTGTCCGAGAACCCGAGGCTGAAGAAGACGATGATGTTGAGGATGTTGAACACGATCCCCGCAACGCCCAAAACTGCGGAGACGACGACCAGGTTGACGGTGATAAATGTGGACAGCAACCCGTCACTTATCATGTCCGTCTCTTGCGCTCTGGCTATGTCCTCTGGTGCATCCATTGTGCAATTATCAGCGTGTCCTCCGAATACACGAGACGACGCCCATTTATGTTAAATCATTAGTTTCCATAAGATGATATGAAAGGGATTAGAAAATAATTGTGTATGCCAGCCTCGACTTCCTTGCAAATTTTCAGGGTTAGATCTATACCATTCCCGCTTAATAATGGTAATTAGAAATGATTAACAGGGAAGTCGCGTGATAATTTTTTGTAGGCGGGAATGTGTAAGTCTACATTCATTAGATGAGATCTGTGTCATTAGCGACGTCATTAATATTAATCAACGCACACGTCTGTCTCTCTCTCACACACTTACACGTGCGCGCGCGCATTCATGGTTTTAATATACCGTTTCTTGTTTCAACCACCTTCTGGCAACCAATCACCCAGCGAGTACTGTAGGATACAAAGGGCGGTGCTAATCTTGTTACCACCCCCCCCCCCAAAAAAAAAAAAAAAAATTCTTTAAAAAAATAGCCATTAAGTCTACATAACGCTCAAGCACATCATAATCGTCATCTTCTATACACATAGATAGTATAAATGATCTGTCTTTGTAATCGGATCTAATCCTGCCTCGTGCATTCAATACAGGTGAACCTCACGGGTGCAATGTACTATTTGTATAAGTGTACACATGGCTTATACAAATAAACGTTTTGCACTTATCAAGTCTTTATGTAACATTTTACCAGCGAATTTCTTTTAATTCATTTATTTGACAAAAAAGTAAAAAAAAAGCCTCATTTCCTTTTAAAGGACTCGAAGTTTCTTTTGTTATATTTTGTTAAAATATTTATTTCTTACGCACCAGTCGCTCGTACGGGACAGAAAATCCAATAACTGCAATGTAGTGAAAGGATCGACCAGCTTAAAAATTTGCTGGTGTCAATGAGGAGCAGCTATCAAGCTGTGCCTTTTGATAACTTTAGATTAGCTAGAGTATCAGTTGTTATTTTCGACCTTTATAGGGGCCTACAGATTTTAGTTAGGTAACATGCGCCTAACCTGCGACCATTTCAAGACCCAGCAGCTAGTCTAGTCACTACACACCATTTAAATAAACACAGATATAGATAGAAGCATCCTACATATAGGGTGAAACTCGCACGAACTACTCAATCAGCTTCTTTTTTGAAAATATTTTAATCCCACACTTAAATGACATGACGGCTGAAACTTGGAGGAACCTAACACAGTCAGAGGGATTTCACATTCAGCTGCTCTCGTTTAAATTTATACTTTAAGAAATAAAGGGTGGGTGGCAAAGTTACTTTTTCTTCAAGTTTTCTGTTACTATCGATGTCATCTATTTGATTGTACTTTAAAATTTGCTGCAAAGTAAGACCCACCAAGTGTCCATCTCCGGCCACTCGGTTAGCAAGCAGTTTATGGCCTCCGGGGCTAGGGTGCAATGCCATCTAGACGGTTAAAAAAGGACCTAGCCAGTACATCAACTCAATGTGTACACTTAATTGACCTATGAAAGCATCAAAAGAAAATATCTATAAGAGACTGCAGGAGTTATGCATTCCCCAAAATCTCACAAGACTGATACAATGTGACATTAAATTAATCAAAAATCAAAATCAAGGGGAATATTTAAGGAAATTGCAGATTAGACGAGTCTCTTCTTCTTCTTCTATATCTTAAGGGCCCACGATCAATTTATTGAACATTTTGGCTCCTATACATGTAGATGGGATTTGCAATGTTTCTGTTACTGGTGTTGATGAGGAAATCATGCACTAGGGGTTTGAAGGCTCGAGGCAATAGACAAATTTAATAGACACGTCTAGTGTTGTCGCCTCAACCGTTCCTTTTGAAAGATTGTTGCAGTCCCTGATTGTCTTGGGCAGGAATGAGCAGCTCTTATACTGGCTTCTTGCTGGTAGGAGCCTGAATTGCCTATCATGGCCTCGTCGCTGTCTATGGGGGAGAGGGACGAGTTTCTGTTTAATACTGGAACAGTGGACCAGCCCATTATTTATGTTGAACATCATGTAGAGCCTGGATTGTCGTCGTCGTTTCTCCAATGGTGACCAGCCTAATGTTTCTAACATGCTGCCAACACTAGAGGTATTCCTGTAGCGGTTTAGGACAAAGCGTGCTGCTCGTCGCCGGACCGCCTCCAACCTGTCAATGCTCTTCTGGGTAAATGGGTCCCAGACTGAAGATGCATAATCTAAAGTCTTGTATTCTATTTAACCTAACATTAGAGAGAGTTGCAAAACATATTTTATTTTACATACACTTGTTCTTTCTAGTGTATACATTTATTAAACATTAAGCCACTTTACATCTACTGTCTCCATGTCCTCCCCACCTTCTGCATGCCTTACCTTTAAGTCGCTCCTCTCAACATCAACTATTTTAACTCATAGATCAAGATCCCTTTCAGCCCCTGCTCTGCTCTCATTAACTCATGCATTAGCTTTTTGCCCTGATCTAGAGCGTACAATCTCCCTCTTTGATCGCTCCCCGGCGTTCCGCTTTCCATTATGTCTTCTAGCCTTTTCAACCCAATCGATTGTTCCACCTTAGCCTTCACCCGTTGACGTCATCCTTACCAAACACTTTTTTCTTACACCCCACGGACATTTTTTTTTTTCGTTTCAGAAATGTCTGGAACACGAAGCTGATACAAAACTCCAAAACTTCCGAGTGTACCTTGTCTGTACTTAAAAGTCAGTGTTTTTAACCCCCAAGTCATAAACTTCCCTTAAACCACCAGAAGCATGAGAGCGCGCCAACCACATACATACTTCGCAGAAGTGAACATTAGATTTGGTTAGATTAATTTATTTTAATTGAAAAAAAAAATAAATGGATTTCTTTTTCTTGTCAGGACATTGTGCATATTCACTTTTCAGCAAATTAAAAAAAAAATATCCTAAGGAAGATAACCTTTTTTTTTTAAATAGAAAAATGTAAACATAAGACATCGATACTCAAATGGTTCTCAAGACAAGAATGTTTCGGTCCTATGTGTAAGGGGAAAGAATTCAAAGTGATCTCTGGTGTCTGTCAGGAAGAGTGTTGGGATGTATCTTACAATTTTTAATTGGTAATTATCTTTTTTTTTTAAGTTGTACAACATTTTTTCTTCAAATAGTTCTTCAAGTGAATGTTCTTTTGGTTTGTGTGATGGCTCCTGCTTTCTCGAGTTGTCTATCTAATCGGTGGTGGATTGTTAGGCGATGGATTCTCACACCAGCAAGGTAACACTGAAAAGACAATTTTCTGGTGTTTTTTTTTTTTTGCTGGATGGCTAATTTTGTATTATTTTTCAGAGACCTGTTCACGTTTCTTTGATCTTCTGAAAATTCGGGGAAAATAAACTGAAATTCCATATTAAAAAAAATGATTTTGTGTATGATTATTTTAATTGAAATCCTCAATGTTTCAAAATGCGAATCATACTCATCAACCAGGATTGTGTTACAAAGATAGAAGTGCAGTTCAAGATTGTATTGGGGTGTAAAAAGCTGGTTAGAGCGGTGCAAGATTACCTATGGGATGTAGAAAGATTGTTAGAACAGTGCAATATAGCATTTGGATGTAATTAGACAGTTGCATTACACTTTCTTACAACCTTGTAAAACATGTCAGGAAGCTAGACCGTAATATTATCTCGATGGAAAAGAGCTGGCTGCATTTTACTTTCATAAAAAATTTTTAAAAAATTCGGGCAACCCCTCTTTCTAGATAAATTTATGAGCCGATTATATAATTAATTAAAAAATTGATGCTTATGAAAAATCCCAGGCCATGTGAATTTGTCCTGCTAAGTGTAAATATTGTCATATTGTGACGGCCGGATGCAAGAGAAAACATGATTAATAATATTGCGGTGTAAAAACGCTAACACATTTCTTATTGATACGCCAAATCTATTTCTTGGTTCCAACATCTATTTAAACAGCAACCAAATCATGAAAGGGCAACACTATCACGGCATTGCATGACTTCTTTCAACAACGCTTCAATCCCACCACACTCAATTCGTATCCTGAAAAATAACCCCACTTATGTCAACTTACACTGATCCCGACAGCCGATTTGTATCTTGAAAACCCTCCCCACTTATGTGAATCCAAACTTATCTGTATCCTTAACCCCCGCCTCATTCATGACACTTCACCGCTTTCATGTAACACCCCCGCACATATCATGACAACCCACACCATTAATGGCAGAACAACCCTATTGTTAAAACGTGAGGCCTTCTATGGCTTGATGATATCTCTAATGACACCCTAATCTTTATGACTAATGCACAGTTTGCAACAAACCTGGCCATTTGTTTTTAGGTATTAAAACAGAACCCGTTTAGGGAGGGGACACACCAGTTCCATGATGATAAACGCTGAAATTAGAAAAGAAATTACAGAATTGACATGATTCAGGCAATGGGTGGTGGAACACGCATTCTGATCAGGTTTCTAGTGAATTGTACATAGGCTTTGCGAATTTTGCGTGTTAAACCTATGCAACATATTTCCAAATAATGATTTTTCAACATGTTTCAAGTTTAAAAAAAAAAAAATAAAATATACTCAATATAATTAATTTGAAGGGTCCATTTGACTGTTGTTGTGTCCCACTGAGAGCCGTCACGCGGGCCTTGAAACCACTGGAACTTCAGAGGGCCTCGAAAATTTAAACTTGTGGTGTGTAAAAGTTAACAAAAGAACTTCCGTTTTGAAGGCAAGAGGCACACAAACGAAAGTGGCAAGGGCCTCCACACACACTTACACACTTACACACTTACACAGCCTCACACACACAAGCACAGGCTCTGTTCCCAGTTAATCAATTCAAGTTTGTCTGCCTGTGATGCAATGTGTGAGGTGTCAGTCTCAATCTATCTGAGGTGTCTTTGACTTAATCTCTGGTTTCGTTTTAGCCAGTTCAACTCATGGTTTATAATACCAGAACAATAATCACATGCGTAGTTTTTTTTTTAATTGGCATCTTTTAATTGCCCTGATAAAAATAACACGACACGAAAAGTTAAAATACAAAGATATTATAAGATAAGATGATAAAATATGCTACAATTTATTCATCTATCCAAAAGATTGGACACTCGTTTTGAAGCCTCTGCACTAACGAATTCTGAACATAGTGTCATTTTTTTTTAAAAAAAAAGCTAAATAAGTTAACAGAAACATTCTGATTTCACGTGACAAGTTCATGCTAGGATAATTTTGAAGAAAAATAAAAATTAAAATATGTTTTTTTTTAAAATTTAGAAAAGCAAACTTCCAGCAGTCCCAATAGCACCTTCTACCTCATGTCCTTCTGATCAATTAGGAGCACAGGGTACTTCAGTTCAGTCTGATCATTTTTAGCACCCCGTAGCTCAAGTCTATCTGATCCTTTTTAGTACCTTTTAGGTCAGTTCTATCTGATACTTCTCCGCCCCGTGTACCTCAGTTCTGTCTGATCATTCTTAGCACCATGTCTGATCATTCTTACCACCATGTACCTCTGTTCTGTCTGATCATTCTTACCACCACGTACCTCTGTTCTGTCTGATCATTCTCAGCACCGTGTATCTCAGTTCTGTATGATCCTTCTTACCACCATGTACCTCGGTTCTGTCTGATCCTTCTTAGCACCATGTACCTCAGTTCTGTATGATCCTTCTTACCACCGTGTACCTCTGTTCTGTCTGATCATTCTTAGCACCGTGTACCTCAGTTCTGTATGATCCTTCTTACCACCGTGTACCTCTGTTCTGTCTGATCATTCTTAGCACCGTGTACCTCAGTTCTGTATGATCGTTCTTACAACCGTGTACCTCTGTTCTGTCTGATCATTATTAGCACCGTGTACCTCTGTTCTGTATGATCCTTCTTACCACCATGTACCTCAGTTCTGTATGATCCTTCTTACCACCGTGTACCTCTGTTCTGTCTGATCATTATTAGCACCGTGTACCGCTGTTATGTCTGATCATTCCTAGCACCGTGTACCTCAGTTCTGTATGATCCTTCTTATCACCGTGCACCTCTGTTCTGTCTGATCATTCTTAGCACCGTGTACCTCGGTTCTGTATGATCCTTTTTACCACCGTGTACCTCTGTTCTGTCTGATCATTCTTAGCACCATGTACCTCGGTTCTGTATGATCCTTCTTACCACCATGTACCTCTGTTCTGTCTGATCATTCCTAGCACCTTATACCTCACTACTGTCTGATCAGTTCTCGCCCGGCATCGAGAGACTGTTTAACGCTACAGTTCACAGAACGACGTGTTCACCATCATTACCCCCTAGTACGGTCGCTTGTCAATACACCGTGAAACAGTAAGAGGTCGATAATCCAGACTAGCTGTGGTTACAACCCCTTCTGATTGTCGAATTATCCGCATGTGCTAAAAAAAATCTAGAAAATATTGAGGTCACATTTTACCATATGACTTTATGACTTGGGGAAAAAAAGTTTACTGTTATAAACGTGCATTTTTAAAAAAAGAAAGTCATTTTTACAAATTTAAAAAAAAAAAGCGTTCGGTTTAAAAAAAAAAAAAAAGAACTCAAAGACATTGTGGTTATTGTCTCAGGCAATTTGGATTTTTGGCACTCCGCATTATTGATGTCTTACTGTTGTTATATTCATTCATTGCATGTTGAAACAAACAGACCATTCTGACAGCTAGTCGAATCCGACTTTTAACCGACCGCTTAAATAAACGGGTACATAATACTTACTTTTTCATCGCTTAAAGGGACCCATTGCCCAAAAAAAAAAAAAAAAAAAAAGATTGACTCTGTATTATGGGAACTATTTTTACACGCATGTTTCTGTGTAAGAATCTGGGGTACACACGACAGTTGCAGTATGGAGATTCAGTGTTGTAATTTGACTTATATGAAAGCGTGTGTCCGTAGACTTATGACTTAGAGGAAAACATGTGTCCGTAAACTTATGACTTAGAGGAAAGCGTGTGTCTGTAAACTTTTTACTTAGATGAAAACATGTGTCCGTAAAATTATGACTTTCGATGAAAGCGTGTGTCTGTAGACGTGGAAAAGAAACATATCATAACATCGACGAATGTATACACATATCACAGAGTTTCAATGAGAACATCAGTTGTGGACGTTGTTCCAGTACCTCGACACTCAATCATTAGTCACAATGAACTAAGATAATGTTACGTTGCTGTTTGCTCTGTACTAAAATGGTTGCATTTCTATATATTGCAAGGCAATACTACTCGTTTTTACCCCTTTTAGCTACATCACGCTTCTTCTATAGCTGCATTACATTTCCCTTCAAGTTATAACTTTCCCCTCTAGCTGCATTACATTTCCTGTACAGCTGCATTACGTTTCCCATCAAGCTATAACACTTCTGCTTTAGCTGCATTACATTTCCCCTCTAGCTGCATTAAATTTCCTTTCTAGATGCATTCCATTTCCCCTCTAGCTGCATTATACTTCATTTCTAGCTGCATTCCATTTCCCCTCTAGCTGCATTATACTTCCTTTCTAGATGCATTCCATTTCCCCTCTAGCTGCATTATACTTCCTTTCTAGATGCATTCCATTTCCCCTCTAGCTGCATTATACTTCCTTTCTAGCTGCATTCCATTTCCCCTCTAGCTGCATTATACTTCCTTTCTAGCTGCATTCCATTTCCCCTCTAGCTGCATTATACTTCCTTTCTAGATGCATTCCATTTCCCCTCTTGCTGCATTATACTTCCTTTCTAGATGCATTCCATTTCCCCTCTAGCTGCATTATACTTCCTTTCTAGATGCATTCCATTTCCCCTCTAGCTGCATTATACTTCCTTTCTAGCTGCATTCCATTTCCCCTCTAGCTGCATTATACTTCCTTTCTAGATGCATTCCATTTCCCCTCTAGCTGCATTATACTTCCTTTCTAGATGCATTCCATTTCCCCTCTAGCTGCATTATACTTCCTTTCTAGATGCATTCCATTTCCCCTCTAGCTGCATTATACTTCCTTTCTAGATGCATTCCATTTCCCCTCTAGCTGCATTATACTTCCTTTCTAGATGCATTCCATTTCCCCTCTAGCTGCATTATACTTCCTTTCTAGATGCATTCCATTTCCCCTCTAGCTGCATTATACTTCCTTTCTAGATGCATTCCATTTCCCCTCTAGCTGCATTATACTTCCTTTCTAGATGCATTCCATTTCCCCTCTAGCTGCATTATACTTCCTTTCTAGATGCATTCCATTTCCCCTCTAGCTGCATTATACTTCCTTTCTAGATGCATTCCATTTCCCCTCTAGCTGCATTATACTTCCTTTCTAGATGCATTCCATTTCCCCTCTAGCTGCATTATACTTCCTTTCTAGATGCATTCCATTTCCCCTCTAGCTGCATTATACTTCCTTTCTAGATGCATTCCATTTCCCCTCTAGCTGCATTATACTTCCTTTCTAGATGCATTCCATTTCCCCTCTAGCTGCATTATACTTCCTTTCTAGATGCATTCCATTTCCCCTCTAGCTGCATTATACTTCCTTTCTAGATGCATTCCATTTCCCCTCTAGCTGCATTATACTTCCTTTCTAGATGCATTCCATTTCCCCTCTAGCTGCATTATACTTCCTTTCTAGATGCATTCCATTTCCCCTCTAGCTGCATTATACTTCCTTTCTAGATGCATTCCATTTCCCCTCTAGCTGCATTATACTTCCTTTCTAGATGCATTCCATTTCCCCTCTAGCTGCATTATACTTCCTTTCTAGATGTATCACATTTCCGCTCTGGCTTCATTACATTTCTTCCATAGCTGCATTGCATTTCCCCTCAAGCTTCATTACATATCTTCTCCAGACATCCTCTGGCTCTTCTGCTGATACTTCCCGTATTTTTTCCTTATCCCGCCCCCCCCCACGTCTTCTACCCCACAAGCTCATCCATCCCATCACTCCAACTGTATTTACAATCTATTCTCTTCCTTGTTAAAACAAACCCGACCCACTTTTCCAATTTTAATTATTCCACCCCCATCGACTATCCCTTTCCGCTCATCCATCTACTGGGTTGGCATCACTTAAAATACCTGTATTGACACTACTGCCCCACCCACGCCTACATTGACGCTACTGCCCCACCCACCCCTACATTGACACTACTGCCCCACCCACCCCTACATTGACACTACTGTCCCACCAACCCCTACATTGACACTACTGCCCCATCCACCCCTACATTGACACTACTGCCCCACCCACCCCTACACTGACACTTACTGCCCCACCCACCCCTACACTGACACTACTGCCCCACCCAACTGCCCCACCCACCCATACACTGACACCACTTCCCCACCCACCCCTACATTGACACTACTGCTCCACCCACCCCTACATTGACACTACTGCCCCACCAACCCCTACACTGACACTACTGCCCCACCCACCCCTACACTGACACCACTGCCCCAACCACCCCTACACTGACACTACTTCCCCACCCACCCCTACACTGACACTACTTTCCCACGAACCCTAACACTGACACTATGGACCCACCCACAGAATATACTGACACAACCGCCTTAACCAACAAATACACTGACACTACTGACCCACCCAACCCTACACTGACACTACTGACCCACCCACCACTACACTGACACTACTACCCAAACAACCGATACACTGACACTACTACTCAAACAACCCATACACTGACACTACTGACCCACCCACCACTACACTGACACTACTACCCAAACAACCCATACACTGACACTAAAGATCCACCCACCCCAACATTGACATTACTGACCTATCCATTACTACACTGACACTACTACCCAAACAACCCATACACTGACACTACTACCCTACAAATCTTTACATTAACTACCCCTTAGCTTTTTATTCTTAATTATACCGCGAGCTAAGCCGGAGTAAAGCCCATAAACAATCTGACTACTAACATACTCAAGGCTCACAGACTCTAGGCTCACAGACTCTAGGCTCACAGACTCTAGGCTCACAGACTCTAGGCTCACAGACTCTAGGCTCACAGACTCTAAGCTCACAGACTCTATGCTCGTATTTTCAAAGCTCACACACTCTACGCTCACAACATTCTAAGTCAAATAATCTAGGCTCACATATTTATGTCACATACTCTATGCTCACATGTTCTAGGCTTACATGTTCTAACTCATATATCCGTGGCTCACATATTCTAACTCATATGCTCTGTGCCCATATATTCTAGACTCACATGCTGTAGGAACAAGTAATATTTCACTGGTGTGTACTTCTAACTAAAATATGCGCAACGACAATTTCAAGAGAAAAAATAAACGCCCGTAGACTTTGAAAGTGTCATTGGCGTCAAAATAAACACAAAAAAAATCTAGATTCAATTTTAACGTTTTCTAGTTTGACAAACAAAGACGACATAAACATTGTCTCTGAAACGTGAGCTCATGGCCAGGTACACAAACGTGTTGAGCGTGGCGTTGACCAGCTGACACGTGAAACAGAATCCGCCGGAAACCATAAAAAAATTCTTCTCGCGGCCCTGTACCCTGAACTCCTTAAAGAATGGCATGACGGTATTGGCCAGAACGGAAGGGAAGGAGCAGACGATGAAAACGGCCGATATCAAGATGGCCATCTTGACCAGTTGCTTTTCTTTCCTGGACTCCTGACTGATGACGACCTTCCTCCATTCGGTGATTCTGCGCAGTGCGTTGATCATGCACAGGGTCGAGACGGCGACGACGGCGAATGACGTCATCTGCACGGCGACCGTGATGGTGATCGTCACGTTTCGGAGCTCTTCCGCGTTCTGGGAGGAGATAACTCCGACAACCATCACGTTGATCTGCGGATTTAACCTTTGACCTATCTGATTCGCAAGCCATATCGGGACGTGACTAGACACCATGAACATGTAAACACCGAAGATGACGGAGATGGTTCTTCGTTTTGTGACAAGAGATTTAACGTGGAGAGGCCACGCGACGCACAGGAACCTTTCCAGGCTTATAAAAGCCGTTATCAGACCGGCTATCCGGCTGAAAAGCACGTTCGGTATCCCCAATAATAGCAATCTGACCGCTTCTATAGTTTCCACGTTGGACACGGTCCTCAGCACCAGGGGATTGTTCAAAGCGCCATAGCCCATCATGGTCAGCGAGACCCCGATGTTCGCCACGGCGAGACCGGTCAGCGAGATGTTGGTCGAGTCCGAGAGACCCAATCGAATGAACACGATTATGGTGACGATGTTCAACGTCAAACCTAGAAGACCGAAAACGGACTCGGTTATCCCCAGGTAGAGTTGAAATAACGGAAGCAAGGCGTCACTTATGATGGTCTGTGACGTAGTGGCTTGATAGGAACTTCCGGCGTTGAAGGTGCTTGCATTCATGGTAGAATGTCCAGTACTTTTTGTTCATGTCCAAGGTTGTGCGGTCCTTGTATACTTTATGTTTTAAACGATTTTTTCTGACAAAGTTAATCTTTACATTGTATAAAAAAAAGAGATTAATATTTTCAGACTTTTCAAGTCGTGATTTAATTGGAGACTGTCGTTTATGAAAATACTATTATTTTAATTTTTCCATATTGAAGCTTTGTGTCATAATTTTGATGACCGTGATACCTCAAAGTAATTGTAAGTGTAATACAAAACATTTCAAAATGTGAGAATTTTGGATCCCTTATAATAAACGAAATTATTTTCAACTTATGGAATGTTCAATTGTTGCTATTATTACTTTTTGAATGATCAATGCGGTTTTCTTACCAATGTCTTTAATATATATTTTTAGTGGCGTCCTTACGACTGGATGAAACACGTCACATGGTCTCTATAGAGTTTTAAAAAGGGAAATCGAGAGTTTTGTTTTGAGCAATCTCAGATGAATTTATGTGACATCATCTAATCAGTGTTTCGAAGCACATTATTCAGACGGCCAATGGCAACTTAGAAAAGACAGTGTCAGTGAATGATGTTTATATTTTGTTGGTGTCCCCATGGCGTCACTAATGCAGGTCTATAAAATTATATAGTGCCAGAAATATGATAATTAAAACAAAAACATAAAGATATTCGAATTGCTGAATATTACTTATCATCAGGTTTAAAGAAGGGATCTATAATTGTAACTGTATTTTTAAATCAGTATTAGTATGTATATATATTTTATTTTTATTTTGAAAAAAAGGGGGTAGGGGGTGTGGACTGTGCCCCATGAATCTATTGATGATAAGTGTATAACCTTTAAGCATGATGTGGGTTTAAAAAAAATTACCCATAATTTTGTCCTGTTCAATATCAACTATTTTAATAACAGTGAAAGATTCTCATTACTACATTCATGATAATTTTATCGTCAAAATTACCTTCGGATTTTCCATGTTTGTTCGCTTCACATTTAATCTTTGTATTTTTTGTGAACTATTGATCGCCTGTATCCATTAGTTGACTCAGAGCAACCAAGTCTTCAATGACGACTAGGACAAGTCAAAACTTTAACAAAGACGACTACATGACTACATCGTTGCGTTCCATCAAGAAATGTCGACGACATTCGACCAACGTGTTATACACCGGTACGTTCTACACAGAAGGCTAGGACATTCGGCCCCCACAGTATACACCGGTACGTTCTAACAAGGGTGACTAGGACATTTGGCCCACACAGTATACACCGGTACGTTCTAACAAGGACGACTAGGATAAATCTAAAGTATTTCTCTAGACTCGAAATGGTCTCTCTATTAACTTATTTAGTGACAAACGTGATATAATCAGTGACAATTTAGATTGGGTAATTTTAGATCATGTTTAGAGGAGGAAATGTAGTTTAGGTTCGTGTAATGAGAAGGGAGTATAATATAAAGCAGATAAAAACTTCTCAAAACTTAATGATGTTAGTAACGTAAATATCCTTACATTAATACTTCTTTTAAAAGTTATGAATTGTGATGAGTTTTTGCAATTGCAGGTAGAAATTATCGCAAAGGACCTACCATTAGTACCCGATTACATCGGATCATTTATTCTAGTAAAATTTTAAACATTTGACGTGTTAATAATAATAATAATAAAGTTAATTGGAAAATCACGCTTCATCCCCAAAAGCTCGAAGCGCGGTACAGAGTCTAGTATATTAAAAGATAAATAAACAATCTATAATGTACCACATTGAAATACAAAATGCAATTTTGCAAAAGCTATACGAGAATACCCATTCTAAGGCTTTCATACCTAACAAACATAAACAACACAGGCCAATACACATCCACAAGATAATAGCTAGATCGACAACATCATCCCCGCAGGTATTTGCGAATAGATATGTCTTCAAATAAGTTTTGAAAGACTCCAGTGACTGGCTTGTTTCTGAGGGCGACAGGAAGGGTGTTCCAAATCGTTGGGCCATTAAATGCGAAATACGCCCCTTGTAAGTCTCAAGGCGAACACGTGGTATCGAGAGTTTGCCACTATCAGATGAGCGGAGTTGTCTAGTGGGTACATGAGGCGTCAGCAGCTCTTTGAGATATGACGGTGCCAGGTCATGCAAGCAGCGGAAGCACAGAGTTGCAATTTTGTACTCTATGCGAGCGCTGACCGGCAGCCAATGCAACTGTCTCAGAAGTGTTTTAGCATGGTCAAATTTGCGTTTGCGAAGAACAATGCGAGCCGCATTATTCTGTGCTTTTTAAATTTTATCTAGGAGCGTAGCTGGAAGACCCACCATAAGAGCATTGCAGTAGTCCATGCGTGAGAGCACGAATGCAGATATCAGCTTCTTTGATGCATCTAATGTTAAGAAAGGTCTGATATGACTAAGTCTGCGCAGCTCTAGAAAAATCGCCTTGCAAAGAATGTTAATGTTATATTAGTGCTCTGTCTAAATAGACACCCAGGTTTCGCACTAATTTAGCAAACTCAATCTGTACACCTGAGAGAGCAAATGTTTGTGTGTTATTTATATATTTGAGCTTTTTAGCGGTAGCAATGGGGATCAGCTCAGTCTTTTCATCATTCAGTTTAAGCTTGTTTATAGTCATCCAGTGCTTAACTGACTCCACTGTCTTCTGTGTCATACAAAGAACCCGAGGGAACTGAGAGAAGATCACAGATTGCCGAAGTTGGGTGTCATCCGCGAACATGTGATATAGCATGTCAAACTGCTTGATCACTGCACCCACGGGCTGAACGTACAGTGTGAAAAGCAACGGGCCTAGGACCGAGCCCTGGGGTACTCCGAATTCGTTGAAAGATTGCTTCGAGATCTAAAAGTTTTGAGATCGTCCAATATTAGACAGCTTTCTGACATCGCACATTTTGACAGCTAGGTAATTACCACCAGTAACAGAAACATTGCAAATCCCATCTACATGCATAGGAGCCAAAATGATCAATAAATTGATCGTGGGCCCTTAAGATATAGAAGAAGAAGAAGAAGAATTAGGCTAAACAATATTCCATATTTTGATATACTATTTTATCATATTCACTTGCTGACAATTTTAAACTTTTTGCTTTTCTTACTACATCTGACTCTATCTTGCAGCACACCATGCATGCACTGCGTCACACTGGTTGCGGAGCTCTGATGTATTGCAAAATACGGTTAATGGACAAAAATGGTAATCGTACAAGGATGTGTTAGTTCTAAGAGAAATTCTAAGGGAATTATTTGATGAACGATTCCATGTTATGATCATTCATTGATTGATTGGATATTTATAGAGCGCTGGTATCCATGCTACTTTAGCAAGCTCACTGCGTACTGATTTTATAAAATCTAATTAAACAAACATCAAAGATTGAAGCAACTATTCCATAATTTTGGCGCTATCGCTTCAAAAGAGCGCACTCCGTAAGACTTTTTCTGTGTTAATCCCCACTGGTAATTTTCAGTAAGGACTGTGTTGAAGATATTTCGTTGCACAGGGCCTTCTATGCAGCTGCACGCCACTGACATAATTTTGTAGTAAATGTGCTCACTCACAGGAACCCAATGGAGATCTCCTAGAACTGGGCTGATGTCAGATTTCTTAATCCACGATACAATGCTTTCTGCAGCATTTTGTACCTTATGGAGTCTCTGAATTTGGTTCTGAGGTAAACCCCACAAACCACTGTTACAGTCATCTAAACTTGACTGGATTAGAGTTACCGCTACAGCATTGTTCAAGATCCATCTATCCATCTATAAACAAATGTGGAACAAATCCACAAACAAAAGAAAAATTCACCTTTATATATTTATATAATTTGCATATATATATATGTATGATTATTTGGACAACGGCAGTCGTGGATTAAGCGAATTTTAATGTCAAATGAAAATTGTAATTCAGACTGGAAACAAAAAACCAACGACAACGCAGCCGGCCAATAGCATCATCAACCAGAGCACGTGATTAAATTATCACTACAAGCATTTGTAATAATGAGCCAACCGTAAATAAAATACTTACAAAGGACAAAACGATGCTGACTTCGAGCAGCTTTGTGTTATCTATTCAACGACTCTGGGAAAAAGCGCAACACTTTCATTTGGTAATTTTATTTAAATGTTTGAAAGTTGAATCATAAAATAAACAAGATTCAGTTCTAAAGAGACAGTGACCCTGAAAGCTTTTCATTCAACTTGACTCGTCTGTCAGTTGGGTGTCCTTTTCGAGTGTAATTTTTAAATGGCTAAATATTATTTTTTATGCAGGGATTTTTCGATATGCCAAATACACTCACAGCGAGCTTGTAATAGACCTGAGATAAGACTAATGATGGACCATCACATTGCCCTTGAAATATACTTGAGATAAGACTAATGATGGGCCATCACATTGCCCTTGTAATATACTTGAGATAAGACTAATGATGGGCCATCACATTGCCCTTGAAATATACTTGAGATAAGACTAAGGATGGACCATCACATCGCCCTTGTAATATACTTGAGATAAGACTAATGATGGACCATCACATCGCCCTTGTAATGTACTTGAGATAAGACTAATGATGGACCATCACATCGCCCTTGTAATGTACTTGAGATAAGACTAATGATGGACCATCACATCGCCCTTGTAATGTACTTGAGATAAGACTAATGATGGACCATCACATCGCCCTTGTAATGTACTTGAGATAAGACTAATGATGGACCATCACATCGCCCTTGTAATGTACTTGAGATAAGACTAATGATGGACCATCACATTGCCCTTGTAATGTACTTGAGATAAGACTAATGATGGACCATCACATTGCCCTTGTAATGTACTTGAGATAAGACTAATGATGGACCATCACATTGCCCTTGTAATGTACTTGAGATAAGACTAATGATGGACCATCACATTGCCCTTGTAATGTACTTGAGATAAGACTAATGATGGACCATCCCATTGCCCTTGTAATGTACTTGAGATACAAATAATGATTGTTCATTGCATTTATTTTGTAATATACTTGAGATAAGATTAATGTTGGACCATCACATTGGCCGTGTAATATTCTTGAGATAAGACTCTTCATGGACCATCACATTGCCCTTTTACTATAATTCAGATAAGACTAATGATGGTTCATCACATTTCCTTTGTAATAAACCTGAGATACGACTAATGATGGACCATCGCATTGCCCTTGTAATGTACATGAGATAAGTGGTGGAACACCACGTTGCTCTGGAAATAGATATATAGACCACACATTTTTATGACAAATGGATTTCTTAACGAAAAATTGTTTTATATATGAATTGAATAAAGTGTGTTCAAATTGCATAAGATCCGTGTTTGCCGTGCAGATCAAAACGATATGTTTAAGTTTCGTAAGTGTTGTAATTTATTGCCCTATGTCACTGTGTTTAAGTTCATGATGTATTGCGTTGTGTTCAAAATAGGCCGACATATAGCGTTGTGTTCAACGTAGGCCGACATATGGCGTTGTGTTCAACGTAGGCCGACATATGGCGTTGTGTTCAACGTAGGCCGAAATTTAGCGCTGTGTTCAACGTAGAAAAACAGAAAAAAAAAACAGGCGTTGCGCTTAAATCTCATGGGAGTTTTGTTTCACTGTCATTGGAGTTGTGTTCAACGTAGGCCGACATGTAGAGTTATGTTCAACGTAGGCCGACATGTAGCGTTGTGTTCAACGTAGGCCGACATGTAGAGTTGTGTTCAACGTAGACCGACATGTAGCGTTGTGTTCAACGTAGGCTGATATGTAGAGTTGTGTTCAACATGCAGGATGCGTTTTAAGGGCAATGATGACATGCATCATATAGTAGTCGGATAAGCGAAATTGGTTGGCAATGTCTTGTATATATATTTGTAAATTGTAAATGCCCCGGTGTCACAGATAGGAATATATGGGAGATAACTAATATGTGAAATATTACATACGTAATATACAGAGTATTGGGACTTGAAAAAAACTAGCCAATGAGAAAGGAGCAGGGAGGACATAAGAAATGTTGACAGTCGATTCACGATATGATTTATGTAAGAAGATTTGGTCATAGTGTGATAACACTTAACAAAGTAAAGAAGTTTACCGAGAAGATAGTTTTGAAATACATAATATGATACATTCCTGGGTTTTCGATTTGAGTATGTTCGGCATGAGGATTTGCTCGTATGTCAAATTTTAACTATTATTCTTTTGATCGTGACTGGTATAGTCACTATTGGTAATTTGTTGAACCAGCACGCCTCTGTTTGGATTTACAAAAGATTTTGATTGTGACACCTGGTTTTAAATTTGTAACCAAAAAATTATATATTTTTAAAAATTAAAAGAAGAGGAAAAATCACCTGATGTATCTAAGATGTATAGGTTCGTTACATTTAAAGCAACGTCTTATCATGTCCATGTTGATGTAAGGGGATATATGTACCATTCGATATTGATGTAAGGGGATATATGTACCATTCGATGTTGATGTAAGGGGATATATGTACCATTCGATGTTGATGTAAGGGGATATGCACCATTTTGTGTTGATGTAAAGGATATATGTACCATTTTGTGTTGATGTAAGGGGATATATGTACCATTCGATATTGATGTAAAGGATATATGTACCATTTTGTGTTGATGTAAGGGGATATATGTACCATTCGATATTGATGTAAAGGATATATGTACCATTTTGTGTTGATGTAAGGTATATATGTACCATTTTGTGTTGATGTAAGGGGATATATGTACCATTTTGTGTTGATGTAAGGGGATATATGTACCATTTTGTGTTGATGTAAGGGGATATATGTACCATTTTGTGTTGATGTAAGGGGATATATGTACCATTTTGTGTTGATGTAAGGGGATATATGTACCATTTTGTGTTGATGTAAGGGGATATATGTACCATTTTGTGTTGATGTAAGGGGATATATGTACCATTTTGTGTTGATGTAAGGGGATATATGTACCATTGTATATTGATGTAAAGGATATATGTACCATTTTGTGTTGATGTAAAGGATATATGTACCATTTTGTGTTGATGTAAGGGGATATATGTACCATTCTATATTGATGTAAAGGATATATGTACCATTTTGTGTTGATGTAAGGGGATATATGTACCATTCGATATTGATGTAAAGGATATATGTACCATTTTGTGTTGATGTATGGGGATATATGTACCATTTTGTGTTGATGTAATGGGATATATGTACCATTCGATATTGATGTAAAAGATATATGTACCATTTTGTGTTGATGTAAGGGGATATATGTACCATTCGATATTGATGTAAAGGATATATGTACCATTTTGTGTTGATGTAAGGGGATATATGTACCATTTTGTGTTGATGTAATGGGATATATGTACCATTCGATATTGATGTAAGGGATATATGAAACATTTTGTGTTGATGTAAGGGGGTATATGTACCATTCGATATTGATGTAAGGGATATATGTACCATTTTGTGTTGATGTAAGGGGATATATGTACCATTTTGTGTTGATGTAAGGGGATATATGTACCATTCGATATTGATGTAAAGGATATATGTACCATTCGATATTGATGTAAGGGGATATATATTCGATATTGATGTAAGGGGATATATGTACCATTCGATATTGATGTAAGGGATATATGTACCATTTTGTGTTGATGTAAGGGGATATATGTACCATTCGATATTGATGTAATGGATATATGTACCATTTTGTGTTGATGTAAGGGGATATATGTACCATTTTGTGTTGATGTAAGGGGATATATGTACTATTCAATGTTGATCTAAGGAATATATGTACCG
This sequence comes from Lymnaea stagnalis, assembly GCA_964033795.1. NCBI lineage: Eukaryota > Metazoa > Mollusca > Gastropoda > Lymnaeidae > Lymnaea > Lymnaea stagnalis. Next base: position 228,912 of record CAXITT010000294.1, read on the forward strand.
TTCGATGTTAATATAAGGGATCTATGTACAATGACGGTGCGCGTAAATATTTCGTTCTATCTCAGACTCTTAGTACGCTGATATTAAGAGTAAAAAAAAAAAAAACAAGAACGAATTAAAATCTTGAATGTGTGGAATGTGATGCTAAAGCGGTCAAACTTTTTTATCAAAGAAATCGAACATTGTGTTCGAAAGGAATTTGTTCCGAGGAATGCTCTTCGAGACGAAATATTTTCCAATGGTAAATTGTTTGAAAGGAACTTTGTACCATGGAGTATTTCCTCTAAAATAAACTTCCAGCCAGAAAATTAGGTTATAATAAATTGTTTTAGAAAAAAAATTTGTGAACCCAATTTTTGTTGCTGTTGATGATATATACGGCCTTTTAGCCAGATGATCGTGTTCTGTTTCAAGTGTGATGCTGTGTCGAATGACTGAGAGAAATAACATGGAATAAATATCTAAACTGTCTAGACTGCTTTTTTGCTGTGATGGTGCCAAATATGTGCAGAAGAGAATTTTTTTTCTTCTATGACACAAATTTAAGGGATTTGAGTAAAGGGAGAATAATCCCTTTATGTTTATCCTATTTAAAAAAATATGACACGAAAAATAAAATTAAACAAATCAATATTGCACTGAATCTGGCACTATTGCTGATGAATAAACTGTTTTAGGAGAGTAAAAAAAAAATACGGATATTTTGTCTTATCCATGATTACACCACCGGAATCCTCCCAAAGGAGACGAAATCAAGAAAGTTGGGTTAAAGAAATGAAGTTTTTGAGACAAGTTAGTTCGGTAAACAATAAAGTCTATTAATATTTTAGCCTAATAGATCAAGGACATAATGAAATATAGTAATATAGATCAAGTTGTGATAGATACAGGGCTAAGCAATATGTGTCTTTCGTTTTTCAAATTATAACCCAAAAACTCTCGTTTAATGCAAGAGTATGAAAATTGGTTCATGACTGTTCAGCAATTTGAAGTAATATTACTTTTAGGAAATTTCGGGTATCATTTTTACTTCTAGAAACGGCATTGAAGAGTTCATTTCTAAATTAATACATTTGTATCCTTTTTTCCTATTTTCGACTTAAACTTAAACATAACTAGGCAGGTGCGACGGAATCTTGAACTCATTGAAAAGTAAATACAAATATTAACGATAGCGTTGACCAGCTGTGACATGAAGCAGAAACCAGTCGTCACGATGAACAGGTTCTTCTCTCGTCCCTTGATCTTAAACTCCTTGAAAAACGGCATAACACCGTTGACCAGCACGGACGGGAAGGAACAGACGATAAAGACAGCCGATATCAAAACGACCATCCTGACCAGCTGCTTGTCTCTGCTGGACGTGTGACCTGTGAAGAGGTTTGAGGATTTTTTCCATTCGGCGACTTTGCGCAGAGAGTTTATCATGCATGCAGTCGAGACGACGACGATGGCAAATGACGTCATCTGGACGGTTACGTTGATGACGATCGTTATGTTTTCCAGCTCTTCAGCATTCGGAGAGGAAATAAGTCCTACGGTTGTGACGTTTAGCCTTTGGTTTAACCTCTGACCTATCCGGTTCACTAGCCACGTAGGAATGTTACCGGACACCATGAAAACGTAAACGCTTAAAACTACGAAGATCGTTCTTTGGGTCGTGACGATGGATTTAACGTGCAGGGGCCATGTAACGCATAAGAATCTTTCCAGGCTTATAAAAGCCGTCAGCAGACCGGCTATTCGGCTAAACAGGATGTGGGAAATCCCCAGTACTATGTATCTGACGGCATCTACGGCGTCCAGTGCAGACACGGTCCGGAACACGAGTGGATTATTCAAGGCGCCGTAGCACAGCATGGTCAGGGAGACCCCGATATCCGCCAGGGCGAGACCAGCCAGCGAGATGTTGGTCGAGTCCGAGAGACCTAGTCGAAAGAACACGATCATGTTGATGATGTTGAACGCCACCCCCAAGACACCCGCAACCAACTCGGTTATTCCCAGACAAATTTGAAACGACTGCAAAACGCCGTCACTTACGATTGGCTGTGACGCAATTTCCATGTCGAGACTTCCGGTGCTGATGTTGTTCATGCGCATGGTAAATCGTTTTAAGATTTGAAGATTTACCAATGAATTTATATGAACATACATGTTTTTTTCCCCCTAACACATTCTTTTATACTTTGTGTACTGGAAATAGATACGTTTTAAGTGAAGTAAACTTAACGTTGGCGGATTTTGAAACTGTCTTTAAATTTTTTAAATATTTTTTTTGAGCATGCAAGAAAACTTTTGTAAAATTTAATTCACAATCACCAGATCTAAAAAACATGAATACAGTTTTCAAAGGAATAAAAAAAAACGCCTCACATATTAAAGTGATCCTTGATGTAATAATGAAATATTTTTCTGGTAAATTATTTAGCTGGTTTTTGTATTATAAGCTAAATCAACTTAAATGTGAATGGTTTTTTTTTCTTCCTTAGAATGTCGAGTTTAATTCAAAGTTACATAAAAAAATGTAAAAAAATATTTAAAAAAAACAAACAAAACACTAAGAAACAATCCAAGACAATTGACTATTTCCAATGTCTTTAACTTGTTCTGTACTGCGGCTACAATCATAAGTTAACCAAAACAGAGGATATTTGATTTAACAGGTGTTTGGATGATTTATATGTAGAGATGCGAAATTTTACTTTTCATTCACCAAAAATTTGGCTATTTCGGAATAATAAAAAAAAAGTTGCCCACCTCAGGTCTAGGAATGCATTTTCAATAACGATGAATTTAACAACGTTCTGACGTCAAAGTAAAGAAACACTCCACACAGTGTCCTCATGTCATGGACAAAGCAATACGCACCGCGCACAGGAATGACGTTACATGTTTGTGCACCAAGAAATACTAAACATTAAACCTTCATCGCCGACCTGGACGCAGAGCCAAATCATGATTGTTTATTTCTTTGTAAAGCTTATATCAGGAAAACACGACCGTGGATCCAGGCATTTCCCATGGTCCGAAATGTATTTTTTTCCCACCCTAAATAATCTCAGACACATCTTTTTAAAATTTCACAAATCCTTTATAATGACTGAGCATAATGATTTAGACTTCATGGTAACTAGACTGAACTCAGTTTGAGAGTTTTTTTCTTCTGAAAATGCAATTTTTATTGACTTGACTTTATCATATCGTGGTTATAAACCTTAAAGAGGGCCACACAGAAAATTGATGAAAAACTTCATATTGGTTCTGTGAACTTATGAACGGAGTATAGATGTATTTTTATACAAGGCCATCTCCCATTTAATGAAGTGTCGATAAAATTACAAGCGGGAAAATATAAAATTACTTTTGCTTTGTAAAAAAAAAAGTACTTTTTATATTATTTAAAAAAAAAAGAAATGAAAATAAGTATAAGCAATTAATATTTCAGCTGATTTCCCAACGGGGGTAGTGTGTTCCATGAATCGATAGTTAGTTCTGCTGACTTATTATTAGTAAATACCATTTAATGGACTACAGAGATACCTATTAAACCTTCTAAGACATTTAGCCTCTAATTTTTAATAATGTAATAACAGTGAAAGATTTCGTGTCCGCCCATTCATTATAATGGCGAATGTGTTCGTCATCCTAATGGTTGGGGGCGCCGTGGGACTAAAACCATTGTTTCATTTTGTTTGTTCTCTTTCTCGTTCACAACATTTTTGGGGGGGGGCGGAGGAAAACCCGGAATGTGTCGAGGTCGAATTTAATTTGACAGTTCTTACCTTTTTGATATCGATATAGACGTTAAAATTTAACCGTTAAACACCAATTCCTCTATTACGACTCTGGGTTACAGCTGTAATAAAAGATTTACTTTGGAAAAGTAAAGACTCGTAAATATAGTGTCCGGACCAAACAAGATTGCTGCCTTTTTATCAATTGGTGAATTATGTCTGCAATGATTTTTCATTAAATGACAAGCTATATTCCCGTGCACGTCCTTTTTTTCCGACTTGATGAATGCTAAGAATTTTAACATTGTTACACACAGTGGCGACGCTACACCAGGTCCCGCCGGGTCCCAGGACCTGGTAAAAAAACTTGGGACCTAGCAAATGACCTGGTCAATTTTTATTAGTTACTAATATTGTATATATGCTCATTAAGCGTAAACTACATTACATGTAAGAGAACTTCCATTTTAAATGTCTTTATATGTTTAAATTTTTATTTTTAATTCATTTATTTGGGACCCGCCAAATTTTTTTAAGACCTGCAAGGGACCCGCCATGGTAAATTTGATGGCGTTGCCACTGGTTACACATAAAGGATTTTTTTTTTTGGAGTACACGCGTGATAAGTCGGGTGCTGGGTGGCCGAGTGGTCTAAACTGAGCAAATCTCAAGTTGGTGGTCTGGAGTTCAATTCCAGCTAGAGCAAAAACACCACCAGCACCCCGGGTAGATGGGACTCGTTAACCTTGGACGGCAACTCATCTAAGAGAAGGAAACTCTGAAATCAAACCCGGAGATGGAGTCCCGAAAGGCGGATAACATTGATACAATGAAACATTCCGACAACTCCTGCGACGTCACTGGTGCCAAGCTGTATCATCCAATGATGTTCCCTTGGGTTACCCAGCGGCGTGGAGAGAGGCGATTTGCTGTTGGGAACCAGCTTATAATCCTTCAAGTATAATAATCCCAGGCTATGTGGATTTTGTCCTACGAAGCCCACTCCATCATAACATTGGGACGGAAGGAAGCAAACAAAAAAAAAAAAAAAAAAAGTTTATCAAATAAATAATACATCACTGTAATGTTAAAAGCTATTTAAACTAATTTTTCGGGGTAAACTTTCAAACTGAATTGTGAACTAAACTGTCAGTACATATAATTACAGTTGTTGAATTGAAGGAGTAAAAGTATAAAAACGGAAGTCTAGCCAACACAATGACGTAACAACTACACCCCTTAAAGCGTGCATATTAAATACTTCATAGTTCTTGTACGAGTTGAGATGGGTGGGAACAGGGTATCAAATAAACGCTTGATTTAAGTATTGACCAGTGGCTCGTCTCGACGGGGAGACAGTTCCTAATGTGGTGATGCATTCTCTTTGACCTCCAGATGGGCTGAGCCCTGAAGTGTTTGGGTCAAGGTAAGAGTGAGCGCTATCACGCTCACCTCGTTCTATGTAGGTTTGTGACAAAATATGCCTAGTTAGTTTGATGTATGTGCATATTAAACTACTGTGACTGTTTTACTGACGATTATTATTGTGAGTAGTGAGTGAAGTTGGTGACCTGATTGGCCTGTGTTGTTGTTAGGTGGTATCAATGGACGTCGTTAGTTGTTTTTAATTCACGAATGTTTTAAACTTCAATATGTGGGACAAGTGGAATGAGTGATCATGAATGTAGAGGGTGTATAATTTAGGATAAAAGGCCAGTTGTTACACCGAACACAGAAGAGTGTGTGTCATTCATTCTCTATTACAACTACATTTATATTTGATAACTATAAAAAATGATTAACTGAAACTGTTTTTGCGTCAGAATAATAATCCAAAATGACCAGTTTCTTTTCTTTCCTGTACTCCCGACGGATGACCTCCCTCCATTTGGAGATCTGGCAAGTGCGTTGATCATGCCTAGAGGCGAGACGGTTACGATTGCAAATGACGTCATCTGCAGGTGGACCGTGATGGTGATCGTCATGTTTCGGAACTCTTCTAAGTTCCGGGAGGAGATAACTCCGCAAACCGTGACGTTGAGCTTTGGATTTAACCTTTGACCAATCTGATTCGCAAGACATATCAGGATGTGACTAGAAACCATGAACATGACAATGCAAACACCGAAAATGACGATAATGGTTCTTTATTTCGTGACAAAAAGATTTCACGCGGAGAGGCCACGCGACGCACGGGTACCTTTCCAGTCTGATAAAAGCCGTTATCAGACCGGCCATCCGGCTGAAAAAGCACATGCGGTATTTCCAATACAGCCGTGGCCCGTGTGTGCGATGTTGAGGGTTTTCAACAGCACTTAATGAATTAGCGCCTTTACATCTTGGGCTTTGCACGGAGCGTGGGGCTATTGAAAACCGATCATCACACTACCTTAGTCTCTCCAACACCACCAACATCTCACTGTTTTGCCCCCCCCCCCCCATCTTTGCAGATACCAGGCCTTCGTTGCCCATGCAGGTTCGGATTTCTAACTAGCTTTTTTAAAAAAAAAATTATGATGATAATGGTGTCGAGTCTACAATCAGGTTTAGGTAGAATGAAATATGTGAAACAAAGTATGGGCAAACCTGAGCACAAACTAAAGCAATAAAACAATGAACGTGTCAGGCAAGAAGACTTCTTAGGCGAACAAGCAAAGACTAACAGAGGACATAAAACAAACAAAAAACTTTGATAAAATGTCGTCAGACCATCCATCCATCCCTTTGGCACTACAGCGCATTTAGGGCTTTGGCCAGCCTCGCCACTTCCTTCCCCTAAGACCATCCATCCATCCCTTGTCTTCCATAAATATCCTTCAAAAGGATGGTTGGCAAATCTCTTAATTATTTGACGCTTCTTCTGTTACTCATGGACGGCTTCCTAATAACCGAATTTAACATTGAGATTATGGTACAAATACTTCTGTGTGCTTGAAAGTAATTACGGTTTAATAATGAGCTCGATATCGAGTAAGATGTCATTCCCGTTAACTACGCTAAATAATACAACTATTTTTTTTATTGATGCAACATAATTATGTGCTTTATATATATATATATATGTATATATAATTAATATATATATATATATATATTAAATATATCTCATAAAAAAAATTCCNTGGGGGGGGGGAGGGGGGATGAAAGTGACTCAATATAAGTATGATGTAAAAAAATATTCTGTTTAAAATATGGGATATAAGAATATTTAATTTGTTCCAGGGCGTGGAATAAAAATGTGTTCAGTGACGTATCAAGAGGTAAGGGTTTTGATAAAATTGAGAATCTTAAATGTGCGTTAATTGAGTTCATGTTTTGTCAAGTTACTTTAGTAGATGGGAAGTTCACCCATTGCTGTCGCCAATGTTTGGCGGGTTATATCTAGTAGTTATAAATTTTGAGTGTGACATGGGTGCTGTCAGTGCTGCCAATGAAGGAATTGTGGGTGTTTTGAACTGGTTTTGAGAGCATGTGGTTTGTGGATGGAATTTGATTAGTTTGGGTTCGATTGTTTATTGAGGACTAGTTATGTGATGGTCAGGGCTGTGGATGGCATGTGATCAGATGCCGTTGAATTATTTACTTAGGGCTAGTCATGTGATTAGTCGAAGTATAATAGATGATTTTTTTTTTTGATTTTTTAAAGTGAGGCTTATAAATGCTGTAGGAACACGCGTTGCCAGCAGTTATCGTCGTAGTGTGTTCTCTTATGACTACATAAAGACGATAAACTATAATTAAATACCCACAATTTCAATAACGGTGAATGTTTGACAATGTTACATTTATCTTAGCGAAGCAAGTACTTACAATTCAAATGGCAGGCTTTCGTACGACTAATCGTGTTACTAAACTAAGTGACTTGAAAAACTTTTTTTTTTTTGAGCTCACATTATACGTAAGTAGTTTGCCAACGCCAGTCGTGTACGACGAGATTTTTAAATGTTAAATTAAACTTGTAATTAAGGCTTGGAAAAAAACGCAGCCGGCCAATACCATTTCAGACCAATACCATTTCCAACCAATACCATTTCCAACCAATAACATTTCTAACCGATACCATTTCCAACCAATACCATTTCCAACGAATACCATTTCTAACCAATACTATTTCCAACCAATACCATTTCCATCCAATACCATTTCCAACCAATACCATTTCCAAGCGATACCATATCCAACCAATACCATTTCCAACCGATACCATTTCCAACCGATACCATTTCCAACTGATACCACTTCCAACCGATACCATTTCCAACCGATACCATTTCCAACTGATACCATTTCCAAACCGATACCATTTCCAACCGATACCATTTCCAACCGATACCATTTCCAACCGATACCATTTCCAACCAATACCATTTCCAACCAATACCATTTCCAATCAATAACATTTTCAAGCAATTCCATTTTTCAACCAATGCCGTTTCCAAACAATGCCATTTCTAACCAATACCGTTCCGCCCAATACCATATCCAGCCAATGCCATTTCCGACCAATACCATTTCCAACCAATACCATTTTCAACCAATACCATTTCCAATCAATACCATTTCCAACCAATACCATTTCCAACCAATACCATTTTTCAACCAATACCGTTTGCAAACAATACCATTTCCAACCAATACCATTTCCAACAAATACCATTTCCAACCAATACCATTTCCAACCAATATCATTTCCAAACAATACCATTTTTCAACCAATGCCGTTTCCAAACAATGCCATTTTCAACCAATACCGTTTCCGCCCAATACCATATCCAACCAAAGCCATTTCCGACCAATACCATTTCCAACCAATACCATTTCCAACCAATACCATTTCCAACCAATACCATTTCCAATCAATACCATTGCCAACCAATACCATTTCCAACCAATACCATTTTTCAACCAATACCGTTTGCAAACAATACCATTTCCAACCAATACCATTTCCAACTAATACCATTTCCAACCAATACCATTTCCAAACAATACCATTTCCAACCAATACCCTTTCCAACCAATACCCTTTCCAACCAATACTATTTTCCAACCAATACCGTTTCCAAACAATACCATTTCCCACCAATACCGTTTCCGCCCAATACCATATCCAACCAATGCCATTTCCGTCCAATAGCATTTCCAGCCAATAGTATTTCCAATCAAAACCATTTCCAATCAATATCATTTCCAATCAATACCATTTCCGACCAATACCATTTCCAAGCAATACCATTTCCAACCAATACCATTTCCAATCAATACCATTTCCAATCAATACCATTTCCGGCCAATAACATTTCAAGCCAATACCATATCCAGCCAAGATGTACCATTAGGTTTTACGACAAACATTAGAAAGGATTATAAAAGAAGAGAAAACAATTAACAAACTACTTACAAAGGACACAATGGCTTTGCTGTCGATAAATTGTGAGTTATTTATAAAAAGACTTTGCGAAACAGCGCATCACTTTTATTTTCTCAATTTATAAAAAAAATATTTCAAAAGGTATGCTTCACAATATGAATCAAATTGACCTACGAAGAAGGATAGTTACTGAAAGTATTTGACTTGACTTGTCTGTCAGTGCGGTCCCCTATTCCGGAAAACACTATTCCTTATTGTTAAAATCACTAAAAAAAACTTTGTATTTTTTATTTTCAAATACAGGGATTTCACAATATGACATATACACTCACGGGGAGCATAAGGTACATGCGATAACACTAATGGTGTACCATCGCATTGCCCGGTTAAAGACAAGATGAGTCTTATGGTGAAACATCGCATTGCCCAGTGAAAGACAAGATGAGTCTTATGGTAAACCATCGCATTGCCCGGTGAAAGACAAGACGAGTCTTATGGTGAGACATCGCATTGCCCGGTGAAAGACAAGATGAGTCTTATGGTGAACCATCGCATTGCCCGGTAAAAGACAAAATGAGTCTTATGGTGAACCATCGCATTGCCCGGTAAAAGACAAAATGAGTCTTATGGTGAACCATCGCATTGCCCGGTAAAAGACAAGACGAGTCTTATGGTGAACCATCGCATTGCCCGGTAAAAGACAAGACGAGTCTTATGGTGAACCATCGCATTGCCCGGTAAAAGACAAGACGAGTCTTATGGTGAACCCATCGCTTTTGCGCGGTCAAAGACAAGACGAGTAAGTCTTATGGTGAACCATCGCATTGCCCGGTAAAAGACAAGACGAGTCTTATGGTGAACCATCGCATTGCCCGGTAAAAGACAAGACGAGTCTTATGGTGAACCCATCGCTTTTGCCCGGTCAAAGACAAGACGAGTCTTATGGTGAACCATCGCATTGCCCGGTGAAAGACAAGATGAGTCTTATGGTGAACCATCGCATTGCCCGGTAAAAGACAAGATGAGTCTTATGGTGAACCATCGCATTGCCCGGTAAAAGACAAGATGAGTCTTATGGTGAACCATCGCATTGCCCGGTAAAAGACAAGATGAATCTTATGGTGAACCATCGCATTGCCCGGTTAAAAAACCTGAAAAAGAGACTAATGATGGACAATAACATTGCCCTTGTAATTGACCTGAGATAAAACTTGAGGGGGACCATAACATTGCCCTTGTAATTGACCTGAGATAAAACTTGAGGGGGACTATAACATTGCCCTTGTAATAAACTTGAGATACGACTAGTGGCGGAACATCGCAGTGCCCTTGTAATAGACTAGAGATAAGACTACCACATTGCTCTTGTAACAGACCTGACATACGACTAGTGGCGGATCACCATATTGCCCTTGTAACAGACCTGAGATACGACTAGTGGCAGACCAGCACATTGCATTTGTAATAGACCTAAGACAAAACTAGTGGCGGACCATCACATTACCCTTGTTATAGATCTGATATAAGACTAGTGGCGGACAATCACATTGCCCTTTAAGTAGATCTGAGAGATGACAACTGGTGGACCATAACATTGCTCTTGTTAAAGACATGAGATACGATTAGTGGAGGACAGTCACATTGCATTGCCCTTGTAATAGACCTGAGATATTAAAAGTGGTGGACCATAACATTGCCCCTGTAAGAGACCTGAGATAAGACTTCTGGCGGACCATCACATTGCCCTTGTAACAGATCAGAGATACGACTAATGGGGAACCATCACTTTGCATTTGTAATAGACCTGATATAACACTACTGGTGGACCATAACATTGCCCTTGTTATAGACCTGAGATACGATAAGTGGAGGACAGTCACATTGCCCATGTAAAAACGTGAGACAAGACTAGTGGTGGACCATCACATTGCCCTTGTAATAGTCCTGAGGGAAGACTATTGGCGGATTATCCCCTTGCCCTTTTAATAGACCTAAGATGCGTCTTGTGGCGGACCATAACATTGCCCTTTTAATAGACCTAAGATAAGACTAGTGACGGACCATAACATTGCCCTTGTAATGGTTCTGAGATACGACTAGTGAAGAATGATCACATTTTCCTTGAAATAGACCTGAGATATGAATAGTCTTGGACAGTCACATTTCTCTTGTAATAGACCTGAGATAAGACTGGTGACGGACCATCATATTGCCCTTGTAATAGTTCTGAGATACAACTAATGGAGAATCATCACATTGCCTTTGTAATAGACCTGAGATACAGCTAGTGGCGGACCATTACATTGCCCTTGTAATAGACCTGAGATGCGACTAGTGGCGGGCCATTATATTGCCCTTGTAATAGACCTAGGCCACACATTTATATTACAAATGGGTTGCTTTCAAAAAGTGAACTTAAAAAAGTTGTTTAAAAAAAAAGAAATGAATTACATGTGTTAATATTCCGTAAGATCATTGTTTCCTTTGCTTGAGCAGATGTCTTCAAGTTTCGTAAGTGGTGTTTTTTCTCCATACGGCACTGTATTTAACACTCCATGATTAGCTTTCACAAAGCGTCCAGTTTGACATCCCTAAATATTGAGCGTTCAAAATCTTCAAAGAGTTGTGTTCGACGTATATCTACAATTCGATTGTGATATAAGGGATATATGCACCATTCAATGGTGATGAAAGGGATATATGCACCATTCAATGTTGAGCGAAAATATTTTTTTTTGGTCTTAAATCCTAAGTAAGCTGATATTGAGAACTAAAAAACACCAACAAAAAAAAAACTACAACATAGATTAATGCTGGAGTTTGTGACATGCGATGTAAAAACTTGTTTTCAAGGACTTTGGACAGTATGCTCGAAAGGAATTTTTTTGGAAGAATTGTTTTTCGAAATGAAATTTTCTCGAATGTTAATTTGCTTGAAACGAAATTTGTTCCACGGAAGATCTCCTCTCGAACAAACTTCCGTCAAGCAAATTAGGTTATACATTGTTTTCGCAAGAATTTTGTGAAACGATTTTTGTGTTTTTGATATAAACGGCCTTTGAGCAAGATGACGTGCTCTGTATCACGTGAGATGTTGTATCACATGACTGAGAGACACGTCAGAGCAAGAAAAAATATAAACACAAAAGGAATCTAAAACAAGCGAGACTGCTGTTATGACGTGATCGTGTCAACGATGCACAGCAGTAAAATGCATTCCTAATACACACATTTACAGGATTTGGATAAAAGGAGAATAAGTCTTTTATCGATTAAAAAAAGAATATGAAACGAAAAATGACGTCGAAAATGACAATGTTGCACTGAATCTGGCAGCAATCTGAAGAATGATGTGAAGTCACGGAACTAACGCAATGTTATTTTTTTTTTAACGATAAACTTGAACTAAACACAAACACACATTCTAGTCTAAACACAAACTCACATTCTAGTCTAAACACAAACTCACATTCTAGTCTAAACACAAACTCACATTCTAGTCTAAACACAAACACACATTCTAGTCTAAACACAAACACACATTCTAGTCTAAACACAAACACACATTCTAGTCTAAACACAAACACACATTCTAGTCTAAACACAAACACACATTCTAGTCTAAACACAAACACACATTCTAGTCTAAACACAAACACACATTCTAGTCTAAACACAAACACACATTCTAGTCTAAACACAAACACACATTCTAGTCTAAACACAAACACACATTCTAGTCTAAACACAAACTCATAATAAATTCAAGATTTTATTTGATGCATTGACAAAACGTTGTATCTATTATTATTTTATAATATTTTTTGCACGTGTGTTTTTATTACTTAGACGAGGGCTGACAAAACATGGCTAAAATAAAACTTCTGCCCGGTTACCCGTCGATCCTCATATCCGGGTACCCGTCGATCATCATATCCGGGTACCCGTCGAAACTCATATCCGACAAAGAAGACAAGTTTTTAACTCTTATGATAGCAAAAATATCAACAGTATTATTTTCGACATTGAATTGAACTCAATATTTATATGTGCTTTTATCCATGCTACTATTGCATGCTCACAGCGCTCTCTTGTTCTTAAATCTATAAACATTAATTGCCCTAAATTCTGATTCTACATCGATCTGTTCGATGGCTAACCCACGAAAACAGGGATCGGAAAACCTTTTTCGTTTGCCCTGTGGGTGCCGGACTGATCGGGTAAAATTCAAAATGGTTTACACGTATTTTTCAAGTCTCTCCTCATTGTTTGTTTTATATTGAAAAGGCGTATTCAGACAAATGTTCAACACAGTTGTTGAAGTTGTACATGTTAACACTTTAATTTGTTCATGTTCGTCAACACACAGGGAAGCTCTGCAACTCTGTCGTGAACATGGTTTCGTCCTTTTATCCCATGCTAGCTCGAATACGACGTGAACTATACGGCCCTTTTCAATCACGTCTAGAGGCACTTGGGGTGTGGGGGGGGGGGGGGGGAATGGTAGAATTAGGGTCAGGGCCGGATAGGAGTTGAGAACTTATAAATTAAAAAAAAAAATAATAATCTTTTTTTTTTATTTTTAAGCAGTTAGATTGTGACGATAATAGTGAGAATGACTTTGGCTCGAATTTTATATACACTTGAAGAAGACTGGAAAAAAAACCATACAGAGTGATACTACTGCCGGGGAATAAAAATTTTTAGTAGAGTAAACACTGCATGGGATCCTCCATGTCGGCTGCTCGTGTCGACTGGGGAAACCAACACCACTTTGCTCGAGTGGTGTACACGTGATCTGCCTCTTCGTGGCGTTGCAGACTAGTACGGATTTACTTCCGGAAGCCAAAGATCACACGTCCAATGTCCGAAGGACCCACTGAGCTAGGGGGGGGGCGACGCAAAGCCCTCCTTCACTGGGAGGAAGATATTTTGCTCAAACCAATATTACTCATGACAATGCAAAACCTATCATTAACGCAGGTTCGACTGGGGGGGGCTTGGACACGATCCTGCCCCTCCGACCGTGGCTTCCTCAAAAGGCCCTCGATACCCACTGTCGGGAGACTGGGTGGGACCGAGTAAAGCTACAGGTATGGTGCGTGGACTGCATCTTCTCCCCGCGGATGTCCCCTTGGGGAGGGCGTCCCCTCTCGCACGTGTGACGCTTGACAGGCGCGTGCGAGGCCAACAAGCGACTGGTCGAGGCCGAAAAGGTGGCACGGGACACCTCAAACATTCCCTGGTTGTGCTCCAGTTGAATGTGTGTGGAATCAGGCAAAAGTCACACGAAGTAACCAAACTACTCCACGAGCACGGCGTGGATGTAGGACTGTTCCAAGAAACAATGCTTCACGGGAAGCCGTTTCACATCACTGGTTACTCGCTATACCATTGCAAGTGTGGCCGATGCCAAGGCATCACCACAGCGGTTCGCAACGATCTCACGACGGAGATCGTTGAGTGTAGGCGTTACGCAAATACTGACACCCTGTCAGTAAAAGTCACTAAATGTGGGAAAACGTTCGCAGTGACGAATGTTTATAATTCTCCAAGCAATGTGATCACGATCCCTACCCACGGGGAGACGATCTTTAGACGGACTATAATTGCAGGAGATTTCAATGCCAAATCCCCCATGTGGGGTTATCCTGAGCGAAACGGCTCTGGTAAGCACGTGGAAGAGGTTTGCCTCGAGACCAACCTTATCAGGCTTCAAGACGAGAAGAGCACGCCCACTCTTCTCCATTACGGCCATGGAACGGAGTCCAGGCCAGACCTGACGCTCGTGTCCGCTGATCTCGCGGGACATCAGGTCCTTAGTGTCCTTGACGACATTGGGAGCGACCATTTGCCCATACTGCTTAGGGTTGACTTGGGACAGGCCAAAACCAAGTGCGACAAACGCCACTGGCTCTTTCGCAGAGCCAACTGGCAAAATTTCCAAAGTCAGTGCGAGACCAAGCTCGGACTAATTGCAGTCGACGTGGCCGACTCAGACTTAGATGTTGCTTTCGAGAAGTTTAATGACGTCCTCCTAGCGGTCGCCAAAGTGACGATCCCGAGATCGACCGGGAAGCGACCGTACAAGCCCTTTTGGAACAAGGAGCTTGCAAAACTCGTGAAACTAAGAGCAAAAGCTCGGAAAGAAGCCACGAGGAAGAAAACACCGGCTGCTCGTGCTGGCTACAATCACCTTACGGCTAAAGTCCGAGCAGCTGTTCAAAAGGCGAAAAAGTCGAAGTGGGTTAGCACGTGTGAAAAACTCAATCTTCTAGACGGTAGGAAGGTGTGGAATCTGCTCGGAAGTCTCTCTGGTGCGGGGAAGGCCAAAAACCCGCAGCCAGTACTATCGGACAAGGGTGTCGTGGCGAGCGACAAGGAAAGAGCCAATGTACTGAATGTTCACTTTGCCGCAGTGAACAATGAGTCAAAAGTAAGAAAGGAGACTGACGAGCACAGGGAAATCCGCCGTCTGAAGATAAGGGGAGCTCGTATCCAGCGTACTGGACCCCACCCTGAGATATTCACAGTTCCCTTCACAATGGAAGAATTGCAAACCGCGCTCAAAAAGTGCTTGCCGGCGAAAGCACCAGGCCCAGATAAAGTTCACAATGAAATGTTAACCCACCTGGGTAAACAGGGGAGAGAACTTCTGCTGGCTCTCATTAACCGAACTTGGACTACAGGTATTTTACCGAAAGTGTGGAAGCAGGCCATAGTGGTTCCCGTACCAAAGGAGGGAAAACCAGGCCATTTACCAAGTAGCTACAGGCCAATATCGCTGACGTCCTGTGTGGGCAAAGTGGCCGAGCGAATGGTGAATGGACGACTCTACTGGTTTTTGGAGAGTGGAAAGCACCTACCACCGACGCAAGGTGGCTTCCGTAAGGGTAGGCAGCCCATGGACCAGGTGGTCCGTCTTGTTCAGTCTATGACCAATGAACTCCAGAAGAAAAATCATTCGTTGGCAATTTTCTTTGACCTCAAGCAAGCATACGACCGCGTGTGGCGCGTTGGCCTCATGCATAAATTCCAGAAGTTGGGTGTCACTGGAAACATGTCCGGGTGGGTGACGGACTTTCTCAAGGACAGGTCTATTGTCACACGGGTTGGCAATAGTCTATCGAAGCGGCTTGCTCTAGAGGACGGACTCCCCCAGGGGTCTGCCCTCAGCTGCACCTTGTTCTTGGCCTATGTCTATGACTTGCAAGAGGGATTAGTGTCCGATAATGCCATGTTCGCTGATGATCTAGTAATCTGGACTTCTGGTCCTAGCATCAACCACTTGCAGAACCGGCTGCAAAACGATCTCCATACCATCGAGGACTATGCGAGACGGTGGAAAATGGTTGTGAACACTGAGAAGACGGTCTATTCTAAGTTCACTAACGGAAGAAAGGTGCTTGAGGCCGATATTAAACTCTCCATAAATGGGAAAGATTTGGTATGGGACAGGACTCCAGTCTACCTGGGGATTAAGTTGGACCAGAAACTCCGACTCCATCACCACGTACACGAACTATGCGCCAAGGCTTCACAAAAATTGGGCTTGGTGAAAAAGCTGGCTTGCACTGAATGGGGTGCAGATGCAAGACTGTTGAGGTCGCTCTACCTTAGCAGTGTGAGAGGAACAATGGACTACAGTTTGCCCGTCCTAGCCTTCGCAAGCCATACGGCTTTGGAGGAACTGGACCGCATCCAAAACCGTGCTCTAAGGTTTGTTTGCGGGGCAATACGAACCACACCCACGGCGGCGGTGGAGATCATTTCCAATGTCGAACCGCTCGAGGTCAGGCGAGAGAAGGCAGTCCTTACGACGGTAGAGCGCTACCGCCGCATGGACAGAAAGGATCCCTGTTTCAAATTACAGGACGAATGGGAGAAAAAGTCCAGATTGAAGCGACCATCCTTCATGGACATGGTTCACAGTCTTGAGAAAGACGTTTTTCTGCCCAGAAACAGGGAGAAAGTGAAAGTGATCCCCGCGCGGGGACCACACAAGAGCCTTCCCTTACCAGACATTCGACTGGAAATGGTTGACGCCAAAGCCAGCGGAAACAGTCCTCAATTAGACCCAACAGAGGCTGTACAACGCACGATTGAAGCCTATCCGAACAGTTTGGTTAAAGTCTTCACAGACGGCTCATGCTTCACGGAGGAAAAGCGTAGTGGCTATGGTGCCCTCATCCAGTATCCCGCAGAGATAGCTCCACCCGAGGAGCTATCAGGCCCATGCGGTAGGAATGCAACAAGCCTCGATGCAGAAATTGAGGCGATACTGGCAGCTCTTAAGAGGTTGAACCAACGGCTAGCCAAACGGAAGTCCTTCCCGGACGTTGTGGTCTTCACCGACTCTCGTTCTGCTCTCGAACTCATGGGGGAGAGATCGGTGGGCTCGACAAAGATCACTGTCATTCTGGAGACAGTAGGCTCAATCCATGCACATGGCCCTAAGGTAATCTTCCAGCTAATCACTTCGCGCTTAGAGGCGTCGCTTCCTGACAGGGCAGACCTCTTAGCCCAAGAAGGCGCAGCCCTACCTCAACCAGACAAACCCATGACCCAGATCGGAGTCACTGCCTGGTTGAAAGACCATTTCAGGAGAAAATGGCTTGATAAGTGGGACACGGCCAATACTGGACGACAGTTTTACCAGGAATTTCAGCGGCCGAGCCAAAGCGACCCGTGGTGGGAACTTAGTCGTAGAGAACAAAGCCTTGTCACTCAGATGAGAACTGGGCACTGCGCTACGCGCAGTTATCTCTACCGACTCGACAACAGAAGGGAACTTTTGTGCCGACAATGTGGACACGAAGAGGAGACAGTAGCCCACTTGGTTGTCACGTGTCCGGACAGTGGGATGGGGGCC
>CAXITT010000294.1:246992-289118 GCA_964033795.1 Lymnaea stagnalis
ATATATATATATATATATATATATATATATATATATATATATATATATATATATATATATATATATATATATATATATATATAGCCTTATCCATAATTACTCCAGTGGACTAAACAAAGGCGGCGAAATCATAAAAGGTTGGTTGAAAAATGGATTATTTAGATTACGTAGTTTGGTCCGCAATAAAGCCTTATAATATTAGCCCAATCAATTCGAGAACATAAGGAAATCTACAATTATAGATTTTGTTGTGTCGGGACTTAGGCCTTAGCTATACATTGTTTTAAAAATTGAAACTCACAAATTCTTGTTTAATGCATCAGAATGAAAATTTATTTATAGATTGTTAAAATATTTTAATGAAGTATTACTTTTAGGAAACCGTATCCAGAAATTTGATCGAAAGAAATTTCGTCGACGGTAAATTGGTCAACGGTAATAAGATCGTACGGAAATTTGGTCCAATCTCTTTTAGATTTTTACGTTCCAATTTTGTACCAAATTTCTTTTTAAATGAATTATTTTGTTTTACTACATAGTACAGTGCGTTCAAAAAGAAATTTGACGAAAATTTTAACGTGCGATCGGAAAAATAAATTCGACCAAATTTCCGTTCGATCAAATTACCGTCGATCAATTTACCGTCGATGAAATTTCTTTCGATCAAATTTCCGGTAACCTTAGGAAACAGCTGGTAATTGTTTTGTTTTAAAAGGTTTCTTAATAAATAAATCCAAATATTTATATTTTTTCACCTTTGACTTAAACTTAAACATAGCTAGGCAGGTGCGACGAAACCTGGAACTCATCGATAAGTAAATACAAATATTAAGAACAGCGTTGCTCAGTTGGGACGTGAAGCAGAAACCTGACGTCACGATGAACAGGTTCTTCTCTCGTCCCTTGATCTTGAACTCCTTGAAAAACGGCATCAGGCCACTGACCAGCACGGACGGGAAAGAACAGGCGATAAAGACAGCCGATATCAAAACGACCATCCTGACCAGCTGCTTGTCTCTGCTGGACGTGTGATCCGTGAAGAGGTTTGATGATTTTTTTCATTCGGCGACTTTGCGCAGAGAGTTTATCATGCATGCAGTCGAGACGGCGACGATGGCAAATGACGTCATCTGGACGGTCACGCTGATGGTGATCGTTACGTTATCCAGCACTTCCGCATTCGGAGAGGAAATAAGTCCTACGGTTGTGACGTTTAGTCTTTGGTTTAACCTCTGACCTATCCGGTTCACAAGCCACGTGGGAATGTTACTGGCCACCATGAAAACGTAAACACTCAACATTACGAAAATCGTTCTTTGAGTTGTGACGATGGATTTGATATGCAGGGGCCACGTAACGCACAAGAATCTTTCCAGGCTTATAAAGGCCGTCAGCAGACCGGCTATCCGGCTGAATAGGATGTGGGACGTCCCCAGTACAATGTATCTGACGGCATCTACGGCGTCCAGTGCAGACGCGGTCCTGAACACGAGTGGATTGTTCAAAGCGCCGTAGCACAGCATGGTCAGGGAGACCCCGATATCCGCGAGGGCGAGACCAGCCAGCGAGATGTTGGTCGAGTCCGAGAGACCCAGCCGAAAGAACACGATCATGTTGATGATGTTGAACACCACCCCCAAGACACCCGCAACCAACTCGGTTATCCCCAGACAGATTTGAAATAACTGCAAAACGCCGTCACTTACGATGACCTGTGACGCAATTTCCGTGTCGAGACTTCCGGTGCTGATGTTCATTGTCAACCTTTTTTATCCCTGAAGATTCCCCATTAATTGATATTAGCATCCATGATTTTTTCCCCTCTCACAATATTTCATTATTTTTGTTCTGGAAATAGATATGTGTTAAGTGATGTATACGAAACATTAGCTGATTGTGAAAGTGTCTTTAAAAAACTCTTTTAAAAAGTGCAAGAGAATTTTTCGGGAAATTTTATTAACATGAACAGATCTCTAAAACAATGCATTCCTTTTTAAAAGTCAAAACGACTCAGATATTAAAGTGATAATTGATTATTTTACTATTATATCGTAAATTTTTTCGCTGGTAATGTTATTAAAAACCATATTAAATTAAATTGGAAAACTATTTTTTTCCTTAGAATGTCCAGTTTTATTCAAAGTTAAAAAAAACAAAACAATAATATACTGCTACCTACTTCAGATGTTATTAATTTGTTATGTTATGCGGCTACAATCACAATTTTACTAAGGCAGAGGGGAACTCTTTTGGCAGTAATAGGAGTGTTTTATGATTCATAGATGTGGTGCCAAATTTTGGAAGCAGATTGCACATCTTGGTGTATGAATGGCTGTTCAATAATAACACTTTTCTCAACGTTCAAGACGCCAGGTAAATTAACCCTTGACCCAATGTTCTCATCAAGTGAGAGACGCTGTCTTACGCACCGCGCACAGGGAATACGTTCAGTTGTGTGCACCAATAACGTATGACATAAGTTTTTATCACTGACCTAGACGCAGAGCAAAATAGACTTTTTTAAAAATTTCTTTGTAACGCTTCTATAAGAAAAAACACGAGCGTGGATCCAGACATTTCCCATGTGAAAAAATACCTTTTGCCACCCTAAACAATCTCAGAAACATCTGTTTAAAATTCACAAATCCTTCACAAATACCGAATTCCCCTACCATTTAATGACACACTACATCGAATTGCAACAATAATGATTTAGAATTTATGGTAACTAGACTGAACTGGTGGGAGATCGAGTTAATTTACGTGACTTTATCATTTCGTGTTTGTAAACTATTTAAAAGGGCTACACAGAACATTGATGAAAAACTTGATATTGCTTCCGTGAACTTAGGAACGGAATATGGATGTATTTTATTTATGCAAGGCCCTCTCCCATTTAATGAAGTGTCGATAAAATTACATGGGGGAGAGTATAAAATTAATTTTGCTTTAAAAAAATAAATATTATATTTTTAAAATTTAAAAACAAAAATAATTAAAGTATGCAATTAATATTTCAGCTGGTTTTCGACAGGGGGGGGGGGAAGGGGGGGGGGTAGTGTGTTTCTTGTATCGATATTTTGTTATGCTGACTTATAGTTAGTAAGTGCCATTCGACAGGCTACAAAGACACCAATTAAATCTTCTAAGACATTGTATATGTTGTAATTTTTAATAATATAATATCGGTGAAAGATTCGTGTCCGTCCATTCATTATAATGGCGAGTGTGCATTAGTCATCCTAATGGTGGGGTGCCGTGGGGCGCTACCACCACTGTTTCATTTTGTTTGTGCTCTTTCACGTTCACAACATTCTCTGGAAGGCGCCATACCCGGAATGTGTCGAGGTCGACTTTAATTTATAAGTTCTTATTTGACCAATATCATTTTAGACGATACAATTTAACCGTTAAACACAAATCCGTTCTATTACGAATCTGGGTTACAGCTATAATACAAGATTTACTATGCACAAATAAACACTGGTAAATATAGTGTCCGGACCAAACAAGATTGCTGCCTTTGATCACTTGGTAAGTTAAGTCTGCAATGATTTTTGATATAATGACAAGCTACATTCCTGTGCACGTCTTTTTTTTCGACTTGATCGATGCTAAGAATTTTAGCATTGTTACACAAACCTGATTTTTTTTTTTTTTGAGTACAGGCGTGATATGTCATTAATTTTTAACAGATACATAAAACATCACTGTAATATTTAAAGCTATTAAAACTAATTTTTCGGGGTAAATTTTCAAACTGAATTTTGAACTAAACTGTCAGTTCATATAATTACAGCTGTTGAATTGAAGGAGTAAAAGAATAAAAACGCAAGTCTAGCCAACACAATGATGTAACAACCCCGACCCATAAAGCGTGTACAATAAATAATGCTTAGTATTTGTCTGTAAGAGTGGGGGGTTGTTGGGAACAGAGTATCAAATAAACCGTTGATTCAAGTATTGACCAGTAGCTAGCCTCGAGCCTCGACGGAGAGACAGTTCCTAATGTGGTGATGCATTCCCTTTGACCTCAAAATGGGGCTGATCTCTGCAGCGTTTGGGTCCAGGTAAGTGTGAGCACTATCACGCTGCGTCTGGTTCCATGTAGGTCTGTGACAAAATATGCCTGGTTGAAACTGGTTTGATCTCGTTTGCATATTAAACTGCAGTTGCATTTGATAACGTAATAAAAATGAGTGTCTGAAATTGATTTTGCGTCAGAAAAATAAGGCAAAATTAAATGAGACAATCACTTTATTTTATAATACATTAAACAACTGAAAACAAAGATGTTCGCTTAAATCTCTTATATGCATTTTTAATTTATTTTATTTGATAATAATGTTCCAATGCCCCACCCGCTTTTAAACCGCATATTTATTTCACCAACTATGTCAGAAAATCAAAAGAAAATATTACGGACCAAACGATTTGCTTTATTAATATATATATATATATTTTTTTTAAAGCATATTTATACTGAATTTTATTTCGTGAAATCTGGCATCATACCTTCTTCCATCTTCCCATTAAAAGCATTAAAAAATGACTTTGGTGGGGGTCGGGGTTGGTCCGGGGTTGTGGGACGGAGCTGAAAATTTGAAAAGAAGAAATGGTTTGACATCGGCGACAAGACGATAGGTTGGCGGGAAGTGGGTCCAGAAGCCGTCTGAAGATTTTTCCAGCCCGAAACACACGAACAAAAGCGAAGTTAATATTAAGGATTTAATAAAAGAAAACTAATAACTATATCTAATCCTAAACGCGGGGGCTCATACATTCACGTGTAATTAGCGAGTCAGAAAAACATAATGTCCGAAATTAAAGTGAGTAAAGAAATGAATCCTTATTTTTGTAATAGTTATTCTATAGTACAAGTGGTAGAACCTTCATGTTGCATGTAATTAGTGATGAGGTGTGGGATTTTTTGAAGAATATTTGAAATGTTTTATTTTTATTTTTGGTAGATGTGTTCCTGGGGTTGTGTAGGGTGGAAGAAAGGGATTTTGGTACTTGGGGAATGTATGGATTCGGAGATCTACGTTTTGAGATCTTGGGGAATGTCTGGACTCGGAGATCTACGTTTTCAGATCTTGGGGAATGTCTGGACTCGGAGATCTACGTTTTGAGATCTTGGGGAATGTCTGGACTCGGAGATCTACGTTTTCAGAACTTGGGGAATGTCTGGACTCGGAGATCTACGTTTTCAGATCTTGGGGAATGTCTGGACTCGGAGATCTACGTTTTCAGATCTTGGGGAATGTCTGGACTCGGAGATCTACGTTTTCAGATCTTGGGGAATGTCTGGACTCGGAGATCTACGTTTTCAGATCTTGGGGAATGTCTGGACTCGGAGATCTACGTTTTCAGATCTTGGGGAATGTCTGGACTCGGAGATCTACGTTTTCAGATCTTGGGGAATGTCTGGACTCGGAGATCTACGTTTTCAGAACTTGGGGAGTGTCTGGACTCAGAGGTTTACGTTTTCAGATCTTAGGGAATGTCTGGATTCTGAGATCTACGTTAGCCAAATCCATGTTTTCTCCTGATATCAGCTTTACCCACAAACAAACAAATCATGACTTTGGGCTGCGGCTTGGTCGGTCATGAAAGTTTAATGTAAGTTTTGATTGGTGCACACAGTATAAAGTCTTTCCTGTGCATGGTGCGTAAGATAGCTTTGCTTATTTCATGAGACCATTGTGACGAGTGCTAATGTCATTGACATCTGACCGTTATGAAATGTATCATTATTGGGGAGAATGAAAAGTACAACTTTCTGATCTATATATAAATCATGAAACACTTGTGTTAAATAAAATTTTATGAAGAAATAAGCGGTCTTTTCATATTTTAACCACCGAAGGCGACACCACGGGTTGTACTCCTTTAAAACATAGTATTGTTCATTAATTGATACATCTAGAAATTAGCCCCTGCTACAGAGAACGACGTGTGCACCAGTCGTCAACTACTTCATGGCATTTTAAACATGAACATCGTGTGACGGAAAGTAGAACTGGCAGATGCTTGAACAGAACAACGGTGAATAAAGTCTTCGGTAATGAGGTAGGAAAAAAATGTGCTATAGTATCATTCTATGAAACAAATATATCCATCATACTATGAAACAAACATATATATATATATATATATATATATATATATATATATATATATATATATATATATATATATATATATATAGATCATTCTATAAAACAAATATATGTATCCTCCTTTAAACAAATATATGTATCATACTATGAAACAAAATATATTTATCATTCTAAGAAACATATATAGATCATTCTATAAAACAAATATATGTATCCTCCTTTAAACAAATATATGTATCATACTATGAAACAAAATATATTTATCATTCTAAGAAACAAATATATGCATCAATAAATAATTAAAATGTATGCATCCTTCTATAAATAAAAATATGTGCATCAATCTAGGAAAACAATAAAAAAATATATATAGTCAGCATTCTAAAGAAAAAAAATCATGAATCGTTTTTAGAAAAAAATTAATAAATATTTCATTCTAAAAATAAGGCAGAATGTAAGTATCTTTCCATGGCATTTTTAATATGAAGTTTAACCATTGTTTGTAACTCTGTGAGTATCTGGCAAAAATATATGAACAAAAGTCTGTACGTGTTATTATATTGTCTGTTTAAAAATAAAATAGAATAACCTTTTTAAAGTATTTGGGTTTGTACAACACCACGCATCTTGTGCAATATTCAAATTCTGAAGGTCCAATGCGCACATAAAAAAGAATATAAATATAGTTTGGTAAAATCTACAAATGTTATATCTTATCAACGCTCTTATCTACGCTCTTATCAGCCCTCTTATCTACCTTTTCTTTGACAACACACACGAACGATAAGAGAACATCCCTAAACTTGGTGCTCATCTTTATGTAGATGAAAATGTTGACGGTGGAGTTGATGGAGTCGAGGAGGAAGAAGAAGCCGCAGACGAAGAGAAACAGGTTTTTATTTCCGCCCTTGATGTTGAAATCCTTGGAGAAGATCATGACCAGGTTACCCACTACGGTAGGGAGCGAGCAGACGATGAAGACCGTCGAGATCAGCACGATCATCTTGACCAGTTGCTTGTCCCGACCGGACACGTTCGCAGCTGCTTGCGAGGACGTCGAGGTGGACCGCCTCCACTTGGCGATCTTGAGCAGCGACCTGATCAGCCCGAGGGTGGACAGCGTGACCAGGACGAAGGACGTCACCTGGGCTATGATGTCCACGACGAGGGTGAAGTTCTCCAGCTGGTCGGCGTTCGCGGACAGGACCAGCCCGACCACCGTCGTGTTGAGCTGCGGGTCAAACCTCGGTCCGATCTGGTTGGCGATGATGGTTGGAACCGTACAGGACACCATGAAGACGTAGATGGCGACGACGGTGAACGTTGTTCTCCCGGGCGTGACGATGGACTTGACGTGCAACGGCCACGCGATGCAGATAAACCTCTCGACCGTTATAAACGCCGTCAGGCAGCCGGCTATCCGGCAGAACATGACGTGGGAGGTCCCCATAACAGCGTATCCGACGGCGTCCATGACCCCCGACGGGGTCACGGCGAGGACGACCGGGTTGTAGATGACGCTGTAGCCGACCATGGTCAAGAGCACGCCGATGTCAGCCAGCGCCAGGCTCAGGAGCGATATGTTGGTGGTGTCCGAGAAGCCGAGCTTCACGAAGACGGCGACGATGACGAAGTTAAACGCGATGCCGAGGAGGCCGATGACCGCTGGGAGGACGACGAAATTGGCCTGAACGGACGTGTTGAGGATGTCGTCGGTAATCAGTTCCATCATAGACTTCCTCGCCTACCATCCCGTCCACACATCTCAATCATTACAGCAACCCATGGCTTATTATAATCCCTTTTTAAAATGTTACTTTTTGTTTTACTTTATTATTTTAATTTTTTAAAAAGCCATCAAGTCTAATAGATGAGAAGAGGGCGTTTTCAATATTTTCTGTCGCCTAGTCAATATAACGTTTTAGCGATTCCCGTATTCAGTTAACCCACTAGATGTTTAATAGCTGTTCCATCGCCCAAGCGATACACGTGGATTTCCAATAAGAAATTGTATCTAATTGACCCAGATACTCAGCTAAACGGATAATTTTGTTGCCATTAAAATGGGAAACTAAAACGCTTATACTTTATTCCAGAAAATGATTACCACCAACTCTAATGACCAATTTCAAGGTCTTGAGCACTATGAGGTGGAGGTTTGCGTACTTGGACCTGATGCACCTGTGCCTAATGTTTCAACTTATCGATAATTGGCTGATTCGTGTCGGCACATCACATCTTTACAAGAGGTGTGATCATTTGAGTCGTTTTACAGGCGTTTAACATAGGATTGGTGAATTATTTTAATTTCTAAAATCTGTATATGTTTGACATCAATCGCACAGCTCGGAGATAGTTGTGGGCGTAGTTAAAAAAGTATTTGTTAAAAAAAAAAAAAAGGTGATTTAGGACTGGTTTGAAAAGCTATCGCCCACATTGAGCGATCATAGCCACCATTTACTGTGCTTAAGACAAACAGGGGATGGTGTATTAAGATATTCCTTGACTGTAACACTGAATTAATTTATAATTCTCTATTCAAATTGTATGCGTTTCTTTCATTGTTAGTTTACGCTACAATTTCTTTCATTAACTTATTTTACTTCTTAACAAAACACACACAAAAAAAGTACTAGATCTGGAATTATTCGTTTTTTATTATGAGAAGTACAATTCACTTAAACATATATGATGATTGTTGTGTAACAGGAGACTAATACAACTATAATAATATTAACAAGATTTTTGACACACAGTTTATATTTCATACAGATATGTTGAAGCATGGCTTTTAAACAATTTGCCAAGGCTGGATAAATGCACTGGGATGCTATGAAAGTAATGTTTTAATTATTTAATAGCAATTTTCAAATTCAAGTCATTACATCTTGAGAGTAATTTAAAAAAATTTTTTTTTTTATTTTTACAACACGCCTATGCCATTTTTGCTGTTATGTTTATATGATGTCTGTTTGCATACATTTACGAATATTATGATTTATGACGGTACTTGTCATTCAATATAAAAATCAAATTTATTTTGTACTCTTTGTCCTCTACACTTTCTGATTAAACAGAAAATTACAGCTTTTGTTGGGATAAGGAGATTTTGACCAAACTTTCCAAGAAGCATCTTTAGGTCAGGAGGAATGACGATGTTAATCACATTTACCCCCTGAGGAAAAAAATCAGCTAAGCAATAAAAAATTTAAAGAATAGTATCTCAAGTCTTTTTCATTTGCAATTTAATAAATAAATAAATAATACTTTTAAACACATCAACATTTTTTAATCATTGGCAGCTCTCCAACCAGAACAATCGGAAAATGTTATTTATTATTAAAACTTGCTCAGTTTCGTACGGTGCATACAGTTGAATAAACGGTTTGTGTCACATGGTTCACTTCATGAACCAGCCAGCCATGGCATAGATTAAACAAAATAACACACAAGCTTGTTATGTAATATGTCAAATTTGTACATTTTCGTCTATAGGATTTCAATGGACTGAACCCTGAGTGGAGTTGTTTCATAGACCCTACCTTTACCATTACGCAAAGAACGGTTTTAATTAATTCAAACAAAGTCCCCGCTGAGCTAATCTGCATTGCGCCTTGTGAACGAGTGACTAAACATTGAAACTACGAGTGACATGCCTCACCGCCACCACAAACCCTACACACGCCTCTCCCTTTGGGACTGGGCTCTGTTCTTGTAGCCACTATGTCGTGACGCCGTCGAACAGGCGCCTAAATAAAAATTACTATTTTTTATTTGCAAGTGCGGAATTGGGGAACGAAACAAATAGGGGTGGGGAGTGTCAGTCATGGCGAAGACACTTACTTGCATAGCAATTAATGCCATTAAAAAGCTGGACAACTCGTACACTTACATTGTCTTAATATTTATTGTCTGACAGTTTCAAGAGTCCTCATTCATGATTTAAATAAGCTCCCTTTTAGTTGAGTTGATGAAGTGTGCCTTTTCCCCTCTCGAAACTAGTTTATACTTTACCAAATATAAGTGCAAAGGGTATTGTGTCAGCTGACCACCATCTGCCTTAGACGGTCCATGCCACGCGGACAAAGCAACACCGAAAAACAACAGGAACGCAACTATTCACCCAGAGGTAACAATCTTTGGTAGTCGGATCTTTGTTTTTAATTTAAAAAAGTTTCAATTTTGCCTACGCAATCACCTGCTAAGGTGTGCTCAATGAATGAGATTCGTACGCCGATTCGGCACACGGACTGTCAGTGGTAGGAGAAACAGTGTCGACAGCATGGACGCTGCTTGGTCCCGAGAGTTGGGTCATGAGTGATAGTATTGTGTCCGAATGATCAATGGATCACAGGAATAGAATAATAAACAAGTGTGTAGGTATAAGGCGTGAGACTGAGAGAGAAGTGTCGCGAAGACGGACTGGAGTGTTAGTCGTCTGAGAGTTTAACG
This sequence comes from Lymnaea stagnalis, assembly GCA_964033795.1. Lineage (NCBI taxonomy): Eukaryota > Metazoa > Mollusca > Gastropoda > Lymnaeidae > Lymnaea > Lymnaea stagnalis. Next base: position 257,567 of record CAXITT010000294.1, read on the forward strand.
ATCATCCATTTGTTGTTAGCTATTTCTTGGATTTGTGTACCATGATACCACTTTGTGTACCATGATACCACTTTGTGTACTATGATGCTGTTTTGTGAACTATGACGGCATTTATGCAATTCGTGAATAAATAAGAATGAAATCGGACAGCACGTCAGTTGCTGTAATAATTAAAACAGACCACATGTGGTAAAAAAAAAACATACACATCTTCAACTTGGGACCAATTCACCTAGAAGATCATCGACAGGTTGGAGGCGGTCCAGCGACGGGCAGCACGCTTTGTCCTGAACCACTACAGAAACCCCTCAAGTGCTGGCAGCATACTGGAAACACTGGGCTGGTCACCCACCATTGGAGGAGATTGAGTTTTTCCAGGTAGAGAAAGAAAAGAAAAAAACGCGTTCATGCCATCACCGCGATGTCAGCGCTAAGATCCTTCTCCGACGGCTTTCCCGTTTACATCCAATCAACTCGGCGCCAGTGAATGTCTACTTGCTGCGAGCAGTGTTTTGTTTTAATTTCATACAAACTCGTTTCAATTTACTATTTTACCGGTCATATTCTCCTGGTCATCTTTTCGTTTGCAAACAATGCATTCAGGATGGCGAGTTCTTTGCTGTTTGTTTGCTTGTTTCTTTTTGTTGTCTTCTATTATTATTATTTTTGCTGTTGTTGGTCTTTTCAAGTTATCCACTTCCGCCCTGCTTTTGACCTCCCGTACACACCGAAAGACATTAATCACTTACTTTATTTTCTATGTATGTATGACAGCTTCTTCAACCTGAATGTTGATTTCTTACATATTTCATTTCATCCATGACTGCTATTTCAAACTGAAGGTTGATTTCTTACATATTTCATTTCATCCATGACTGCTATTTCAAACTGAATGTTGATTTCTTCGGAGAACTCATGACAGGCAAGCCCTCCCAAGGAGGTCAAAAAAAAAGCGTTACAAAGACTCACTGAAAGTAACACTAAAGGCCTTCAGCATCAACCCTACTCAATGGGTGCAGACAGCCCAGGACAGAGCCAGGTGGAGGACAGCTGTCAAGAAGGGGGCTAAATCCCACACAGCTAATAGTATAACTACAGCTGAGACACGCAGGCTTGTCCGAAAGAGCAACATTAGGTCACCGTCTGCAGCAACTATCCCATGCCCGCGGTGCCAGAGATTATTCCGAACAAGGATCGGTCTAGCAAGCCACCTACGAGCTCACCGTAACCCACCCTCCCCCTTACAGGATGACTCGATGTGCCAAGTCGACTTCGACAGACGAACAACAACAACAACGGTTGACTAACATACTGAATGTTACGGTGCTCAATCAACACTACCGTTGTCTGACGTACTGATTGTTAGGACCTCAATCCACACTACGGTTGTCTAACATACTGATTGTTACGGTGCTCAATCCACAATACGGTTGTCTAACAAACTATTGTTACGTTTTACAATCCAAGTTACGCTGTTTTAAATACTGCACATGTCTAGAACAATAAGAGAAGGGAGTTAAACGCTGTACAGTATGATGGTAGAAAGTAGTATTTTGAGTTATGTCACCTGCGACCTACGTGAACAGGAACAAATAAGTTACGCAACTCTAGCACATTCTCCTTTCTCGCTCTTTTGCTCTCTGCCATATTTATCTATATTTCCTCTGTCTTATTCTCTGCCTGCTTTATCTCCACTTCTCTCTTTTTCTCTCTCTGTCCCTTTATATCTCTATCTCTCTCCTCCCATTCTTTCCTCTCTTCCCCCTTTTGCTTTATTTTCTATTTTGCTCCCCCCCCCTCCAACTTTTCTTTCAAGATCACCGACGAAACATGTGGTGCAACCTAAGAATTTAATATGATAATTTAGTTAAAGGTTTTGTATTTCTACCATAGACATTCACAAATGGAATCAAAACTTCTAATTTTTTTTAATCTTTAAAATCCGAAGAGAAACATTTCGTTTTTATTTGAAGTGATTTCTTATAGTTTAATCCCATTTAAAAAAAAATATATTAACATTTTATTGAGAAAGTCTATGTATTTATGACTACAATGAACGCCTACACAAATGCCACACTTCTATTGTATATATTTATGTTTTGACGACAATAAACCCTTACACCTTGTCGAAAATACATTGTATTCCAGGGGTCTCAAACTGAAATCATCTGGGGATCGCAGGAGGTAAAGCCTGAGTAAGACTGGGCCACATCAAGTATTCCACAAAAAAAACGATAGCAATCTTAAAAAGTACACTGTTACAATCTGCTCAAACTTTATTAATAACAGACAACAATTTTAAGGGTTTTCAAGAACTAGGTTTCACTTACTTCCTCCTACTCTTTGTTGCCAGAGACCTGGCAGCGCTTCTTCTTAAATTGCTGAGCACCATTTTGCTTTTGTGAGGAAGCAACTGACGCCCCAAGAATACCTTGAAGATGTTCTTCAATAAGTTTGGCCCTTAACTTTGACTTGTTAAAGTTCATAGTGGAAAAGAGCTTTTAACACATTCAGTTCTCCCGAAGAAAGGCACATGATCCACTTAAACAGCCTGGAACTCTCAAGGAAGGAGGGAAATGCTCTCATAAATTATTGTCCATGCTTTTCTGTTTTTCCATTCACCTCCCTGAACTTAGAATTGCACTGACGATCAATCAGCTCCATTTGAAGCGCAAAAAGTGGGGTTGGTGCATATTCCACATTAAAGGAGAAAGGGTCAGCAAAAAGTTGAAAAGAGGCTCTGTGTGTTTTGAAGTCTGTAAACCTGTGATCAAAGTCTTCCTGTAGCTTTGCAATGTCATCAGTATACTTACGACTGAAGGGTGTGCCCGAGTCCATGAGTACTTTGCATGTTGAAAATGCCAAAGTTTTCTCTAAGAACCACAACACAAGTTTTGTGCAGAGGGGTCTGACATAGTCATAGGCAACACTGACAAGCAACACCTAGTCTTGTAACTTCTTTTTTAGTACATTCAGCTGCTGGGTAATGTCAGCAAGAAAAGCCATGTCCATAAGCCGTTTGGGATCACTTAGTACAGGTACAACCACACCATTCTTCTTCATGACAGCTTTAAATGCTAAAACGTGTGCAAACAGTAGGCAGGAGCATGCAATATTTATGAATCATTGATGCAAAAGAAGATGCTATTTTAGGGAGAATGAATTTTGATTGCTATCGTATAAAGGCCTTTTTGACTCACCCAATTTTGAAAGCTGACAGACTCCGAATTTCCCTCACTCGTAAACATTAGCGGCGATTCTATTAGGGATTCTTTGATAAGTGTCAGAGTGCTACATTTGACACAATTATGGTTGTGCATTACCCACAAACTGACTTTAAAAAACTTGCTTAAAACAGAACATTGGCCATGTTTGTCTCATAAAATGTTACACAATTATGGTTGTGCATTACCCACCAACTGACTATTTAAAACTTGCTTAAAACAGAACATTGGCCATGTTGGTCTCATAAAATGCTATAAAATAAAAACTTTTAGGCGCCTTTTAAAACGGTTTTTACCATTATAATCAACATTAAAAAAAAACTAGATAAACATAATAAAAATCAGAATGAGACTAGTCTGTAACATTCGACTGAAACCGTCACGGGCTGTGACATAATAGTTATCAGAATGGGGAAAGTTCGTGGACCGCATTAACACTAAACTTTACTGTTATGTAGCGGGCCGCACTATATCGTCTTTCGGGCCGCAAATATCCCGCGGGCCGCGAGTTTGAGACCCCTGTTGCAGTATATTCAGTACGAAATAAATTAGACTTCAAATACACCGCCTAGCAATTCTCAGGAATAACTGCCTGAAATTAGACAAAGTGTATGATAACATTCAATAGGTATTCGCCTTTTGTAATCATACTACAAGCAGCAAGGGCAATAACAGGTTGATTTTTCACAAAATGGTTTTTAATAGTTTTCCAGCAATTTTTTTCATTCCATGCGTCTGAACTTCTGTTAAGTGAGATTATAGTGGGCTTTTATGTGAGCAACGCGAAAGTTTAGCGAGATTTTTTTTCTCTTTATGAGGTGACAGGTTAAATAAAAATTGCAGTCGGTTTTAGTAGAGAGCTCTTCCTATTACATTCGGTATATATGTACCAAAAAAAATTGCATTGGAGGTAACGTAGGATCTGACTGAATTAAAAATTTACATGAAATTAATTTATCCATTAAGCAATTGCTCAAACGAAGTTTTGCTTTCCATGAGCTTGATATCTAAAGAGTGCCACGAATTGAGCCCTGTATCGGGAACTCAGTCTGAAATAGATGAAGATCGTCACGGTCGAGTTGACGGCGTCCAGGAAGTAAAAGACGATGAACGTGAACACGAACACGTTCCTGAAACTTCCCTTGATGCTGTAGTCCTTGACGAAGATCATCACCAGGTTGCCGACCACCGTCGGCAGCAGGCAGACGATGAACACGATGGATATGAGGACGGTGATCTTGACCAGCTGCTTGTCCCGACTGGACACGTCGGCGCTCGTAACGGACGCCAACCGCAACGACGACGACGTCGTCGCGGTCCTCCACCTCGAGGCCCTGACGAGCGACCGAATCAACCCGAGGGTGCACCCTGCGACCACGACGAACGACGTCATCTGCGCGATCATGTGAACGGTCAGGGTCACGCTTTCGAGATCTCCCGAGTTTGGCAGCGTCACCAGGCCGTAGACGGTTGCGTTCAGCTCCGGGTTGTAGCTTGTACCGATTTGATTGGCTAAGAAAATTGGGATGCTGCTGCACGTCATAAACACGTAAATGCTCACGACAACAACGGTTGTTCGCGCTGGCGTGATCAGAGATCTCACTTGAAATGGCCACGCGACGCACAAAAATCGCTCCATCGTGATGAAGGCCGTCAAGAGCCCGGCGATCCGGCTGAACAGGATGTGCGACGAGCCCAGCACCGAAAAGTTCAGCACGTCCCTGACTTCCTTGACCGTCGTGTCGAGAACGAGGGGGGCTGTGCATGACGCAGTAACCCACCGTGGTCAACAGGACCCCGGTGTCCGCCACGGCCAGGCTCAGCAGTGAGATGTTGGTGGTGTCCGAGAAACCCAGTTTGATGAAGACGACGATGTTGATGACGTTGAACAGGAGGCCGAGGGGGCCGACGAGGGCGCCGACGTACCAGTTCATCACCTGGACAAACCAGGTCAGCAGCTCATCGCTGATCATGGTTAGTACAGTCTCGTCGTACTTCTGTTATTTTATATTCAGCGTTATTATATTCACCGAAAAAAAAATATCAATCCCATTTAAATATAACGAAATGAAGCGTAGGCCCTAATAGATTTTCACGCACAGAGTTAACAAAAATAATGCCTTTTAAATGCTGTACTTGACTCAAAAATAAAAGTATTACTCAACCCAAGAGAGACTAAAATTGTTGGTTGAATGTATTTGAAACCCGGGTTTATCTGGCAAGAAATCTGTCAACAGCCCGTGACCATTAATTATTTACGTTTAGCACCTTAATGGCGTAGTTCAAATGCAAAAACCTTTAAAATATTTTTGTACAATTATCTAGAAATTATGTTCTTTGGAAAAAAAAAATTATATTGAAAAAATCAATGACAAACAGAATTTCTTGGTCTTGAGAGAAAAAACAACAACAATGCCAATTTATTTATTATTATTACTTATTATTTTTTTTTTATAACAAAAAAAAATTAAAAAATCAAATGCTTTCAACCTTATACTACAATAAAATAAAACTAAGCCAGTATTTTATGGACATTTCCTTTGAGTCCAATTTATACAGAAAACTTATTGCCATATACATTCTAGTCCCCCCCACCCCACCTATACAACCCCCTCCACGCACACATTTCCCCCCCCCCCCCCAATGCTGACTATGTGCGACCAAAGGATTCATGTTTTACTTTGCAGGCTTTCTTCTCTAGTAGGAAATCAATGTGTTCACAACGAATGTTTAACAGGTCTCTGTGATGGGATCTGGGGAGGGGGGTGGGGCGGCCGGGGGGAGGGGGGCTGGAGGGGCAGGAAGTCATAAATTGAATGTTAAGCGCTCCACTACTGAATTGTTACAAAGATTGTGTTTCATGTCGGAAACAGTGTTATTATACGTTAGATTTAGGAGAAGCGCTCTCCAATCAAACGGCTGAATGATCGAACTAGAGAGATAAAGAGATAAACGACAGATGACTGATTATTTTGGGATGAATAGATTGAACCACGCTTTGATAAAACGCGGGGCGCATTTTGTGTGTATGCTTCAAACAAAAAAATATTATTTTTACAATTTTCATTTTTTTTTAATTGACATGTTTGAGAATATATGCTTTCAACTTGCTACCGATTGTTGGGTTATGTTGCAACATTTCTATAGTTTGAAAGGCCTCCGCCCTCTCATTTTGTCCAGGTCATGGGATTTATAGATACATAATTTGAGACCTAGATTACATTAATTTATATTCATCGAAAGAGCAAATTCTTTAAGTGTTTGTTATTGTGGAAGTTTTCTCTTGATAATCTTTCATGTGAAAATATTTATTAAATTTTACGTAAAATCAGGGTGGTCGCGTGAGTTTTGGAGCCCACCCCCTGCTCATTTTTAGTTTTGGGCCCCCTGCGTTCAAAATTAATAGTTTTTGTTGTTTTTTTTTTTTTACACATCATAGTTTTTATCCTTTTAAATAGCTGAATCTCCATACAGCCCCAGGGGTTTCAGGTCCCACATGACGGCTATGCGTGAAAGCGAATCCTGCAACCTTGTGAATGCAGTGTGGTAATAACTATTGCGGTCTTTCAAATTCGAAAAAAAAAAAGTAATGGGCCATTTCTAAGACGGAGTTGACAAACACCAACATTCAGTGTTGTGGGTTAAATTAAGTTTGCTGAGCCAGGGGACAAGTTCACCACCGCAACACGCACCAGTGGACAAGTTGACCATAGCACCACGGACCGGTGGACAAGTTGGCCATCGCACCAAGGACCGTGGACAAGTTTACCATCGCACCAAGGATCGGTGGACAAGTTGGCCATAGCACCAATGATCGGTGGACAAGTTGACCATCGCACCAAGTATCGGTGGACAAGTTGGCCATAGCACCAAGGACCGGTGGAAAAGTTGACCATTGCTCAACGGACCGGTGAACAACTTGACCATCGCACCAAGGACCGGTGGACAAATTGACCATCGCACCAAGGACCGGTGGACAACTTGATCATCGCACCAAGGACCGGTGGACAACTTGACCATCGCACCAAGGATCCGTGGAATATTTCTTGAGCGTTCATGTTTTTCTTTGCATTCCTGTTTATTTTACCTCTAATATTTATTAAAATATTTCAATTCGTGATCTTTTTATTTATTTTTCCAGGATTCCTTCAGGACTGGGTGTACAAAAAAAAACACAAAAACATTCGTTTTTCGTTAACAGTTACTTATTACATTTGCGAAATACAATAAACATATTTTGAAAATAAAATGTTTCGTACCAATGTTTTATCCGGACGGAGCTGATTGCTAGAACTGTAATTTTATATTACGGGGTGCTCAATGGAAAAAATAGCTGACACTATTAGTGGTAGAGGTTGTGTAAAAATGTCACATTTTGGGCTTAAATAATTTGTAAACGCCACCTTGTATCATTTTTTTTTGTATCTCTTCAAAAAAATAAATCTTCAGCAGCAGTTTTTGAGACTGTTAAGGATAAAGTGCTTTTTTTTTTCTTTTTTTTTTTTTTTTAAACCTAGAGCCGCATCGTTAATCACCAAACTACTTTCTTTGATATTGACGTCATCGGTTAAATGTGCAGCGATTGTATCTCTTCAAAAAAATAAATCTTCAGCAGCAGTTTTTGAGACTGTTAAGGATAAAGTGCTTTTTTTTTTCTTTTTTTTTTTTGTTTAAACCTAGAGCCGCATCGTTAATCACCAAACTACTTGCTTTGATATTGACGTCATCGGTTAAATGTGCAGCGCTCCGCCGTTGATGACCCACCGTCGCCGTTTGACCGTAACTGTTACGTCATGGTCAAGGTACTCTCAACAAGTAAACCGGTCCTGGGAGAGGAGGATGGCTATGAATGGGGATTTCCCCGGGGCTATGGTCACACGGAGGGAGGTAGGTGTATGAATGTAGCTGTGTTCGTTGTCTTTGACTTTGGGTAGCATGCGTCAGTTTATCGTAGCGAGATGGCAGAAGTTCATTAGAATCTCCTGGGAACGTTGGCGACTCGGAGGCGTCATGGGTAGAGAGGTTTGGGGAGGAACGAGTGGGTATACGAGTGACACAAAATCCAGTTACTTTACTGACCACCAACTGCAGTCCTCACATGAGACTTCTCTCCCGCATGTCTAGACTTAGACTTAGAACTAGACTGTGCCGGTTCTTGCCAAAGTAATTCACATCGAGGTAAGTGTAATGTACGGTGTCTGAATGTAGAAGCTTTGTGGTAGTTTGTGTGAATGATTGGGGTGTTATGTAGACATTTAGTTATTCCCGGCAGACCACGGTAAGAATTTAGGTGGACCTCTGTGTATATCTCACACAGTGCAGGTGATTTCCTTATATAGTTCAGCTATAGTCACCCTTTATTTTATAATAGTAAGACAAGTCACTACCCAAAAATTACTGCGGAAAATCAGCAGAGGATGGAAACACAACTAGAATTATTCAAAAGGGAATAAGCCAGCGACATTAATATAAACGAGTTATTGGAAAAAGATGCAGCGAATAGTTAAAAGTGTAACAAAGGCAACAATAGAATTTAAACCGACAGTGAAAAAAAGAACAGGAGGGTATGTCGCAGAATGCAGTTAAAGTTACAGAACAAAGAACCAAGGCACGGCTACTTTAGCAATGGGAGACAAGAAGAATACGACAATTATTTCATGAAACAAGAAATGTGGCTTCCAAAATTTGTAGAAATAACAAGCATGTTTGAGGAAAACAAAATATAGGAGAGAAAGAAGAGTTGGCAAAATAAAGAGATGTGAGGGGAAATGCATATGGAGATAAAGCAGGAGAAAAAATGCTTTCAAGCACGATCCCACATGTGCGAAAGTATGGATGGAGAACTGATCACAGAGAGCAGTGGGGTACTAGAGAGATGGGCACAACACTTTGAAGGCTTACTGAATGGCTCAGGTGGAAGAGCCAATGAGGATTACATTCTACCACAAGGAGAATCGGACCCATTGGTCAACCAACCAAAACTGAATGAAATAAAAGATGTGATCGTTACGATGAAAAAGATCAAAGCCTTAGGAAAAGACCGTCTCTCTGCGGAGTTGGTAAAACGAGTTCGAAACGAACTGTGTAGGCAAATACACGCCCTTATATCCAAAATCTGGCATGAGGAACAAATGCCAAAAGAATAGGACACTGCACTCATAATCACAGATCACACACACAAAAAAAAAAAAAAAACTAAGTTAAAGAACTATAGCTAAAGCTATAGAGGAATAGCCCTCCCTAACGTAATGTACAATATCCTCACAAAACTAATAGTAAGAAAACTTGAAAGAAATAGCAAACAGATACTAAACCCTTATATCCAAAATCTGGCATGAGGAACAAATGCCAAAAGAATAGGACACTGCACTCATAATCACAGATCACACACACAAAAAAAAAAAAAAAAGATCTAAGTTATAGATCTATAGCTAAAGCTATAGAGGAATCGCCCTCCTTAACGTGATGTACAATATCCTCACAAAACTAATAGTAAGAAAACTTGAAAGGAATAGCAAACAGATCCTAGGGGACTTCCAAAGCTGATTCTGGCAGAATAGGTCAACCACGGATCACACTTTCACTATTGGATGTCTCTTAGAGAGATGTTACGAATATAAACAGTTTATATCTAGGCATGCACCAATGATATGTGGACTACAATACAGCGTATGATAGATTAGAAAAGGAAATACCTGTACGACGCTCTCCTGGAACTTGGAGTACCTAACAAACTTACCCGGCTCATCTATATGACGATACCACACTCCAAACGTAGAATAAATGTACAGGAAGAATACGCGAGGGATTTCCCAGTTAATCAGGGCCTCAGACAAGGAGATTCACTATCGTGTACCCTGTTCAACATCACGCTAGAAAAAGTTATCAGAAGCATACCCGTTAGCATCAGTGGAACCATCACAATCTACTTCCACAGAAGTGTTACAGAACAACACTAACCTTGAACTTTATATAGCCAGCCATTACAGTACCTGGCCTACTCATCGAGACGATATAGCACTATTGGGTAGAAACAGAAATGACATAATTAAAGCATTCAGGGAACTTGAAAATGCCTCGGTCCAAGCTGATCTTGATGTAAATGAAGAGATATATGATGTATGGGAACACCCACGCTGATGACAACATCAATAGATACAGCCACAAATTTAAGAGAGTGGCTACTTTCAAAGATCTATGGGCGACTATCAACGAGCATCAGGAAATAATGTCGGAGATGAAAGAAAGGATAACAGCAGGCAACCGTTCCAATTTTTATGTTACAAAAGCTACTGAGAAGTAAAAAATTGAAAGGGGAACGAAGAAGACAATATAGACCACTATCATAAGACCGGTAGTAACTTACGCTAGTGAGACCTGGTCCCTTTCCAAAAAAAGCAGAGAACCTTTTCAATACATGGGAGGGAAAATCCTCAGGAAAATATATGGCCAAGTGATAGATAAGGATGTCTGGAGAATTCTTACAAAACAAGAGCTATATCAATTGTACAAATACAATCCACAGTCGTAACAACAACAACAACCAAAAAAAAAAAAAAAAAAAAAAAAGGCAAACTACTATGGGAAGGATATATTGAAAGGATGCCAGATTGTAGAGCAGCAAAAGTGGTCCATAGGCACAGACCTAGGGGCAGACGGCTGACCGGTCGACCAAGACTGAAAAGGATCGACGATGTAGGGAAGGACTTACACCAGTCGGGGGTTCGCGCATAGAGACGGAAAGCCATGGATCCATCCGAATGGAAGGATGTGGTGGAGCTGGCCAGGGAGCTACAGGGGCTGTAGGGCCACAGTTGATGATGATGGCAAATCACGGCAAGCGCGTGGTCGTGTTGACAATGAACAGACGTCAACACAGATCGACGACGAGACGTATGAAAGAGCCAATGACAATCCTTGACAATAGTACAGAACCGCTATAAAGAGATGAAGCGTCTTGCTTGAAACATAAGTTATAATCGCCTTATTGTCATATTTATGTGATAGCCGTCTATTATTGCCATATTTATGTGATAGCCATCTATATTTCATAGCCTGTCTTTTAAGGTTTTGTATGTCATGTCTCTTAAGTAATTAATAATGCATTTGTTAATTAGCTGTTGTTAAATTGAGTTATAGTGAGGCTTCGTTTATTTTATTTTTGTTGTGTTTCCTTGGGCACATCAGAACAAGGTGGTGTCAGAGGAACTGTAGATATTTGTTTGTGTCAATGAGCATAAGGGAGTTTGTTTCGATATTGACGTCATCGATTAAATGAGTAGCGCTCCACCATTACGTACCCACCCCTACCTTGACCGAGAAAAGGTCGTTTACGTATTAATTTGTTCTGAAGAACGCTACCGGGTGATGCTTTTCTAGAATCTCTTTTGTGGAGGGTTCTATCTTCTTCATAAGCCAGCAGCCATACCAACCGGAAGAGATTAGCTACCTTTCCTAGACACGAGACACATTACGAGACCTAATATTCTTTCAAGATTTTTACTCTTTGTGTGTGTGTGTGAGTGTACATTAATATTTGTGTCGTTCGTGGCTTTTATTTTTTAGTTGCTGGGTTGTAAGTTAATAAAGTATTTATTTCAGTATATTTGGTTTTTGTATTTTTTAAAATCTAAATAGCATAATTAAAGTGAAATTATTTTATTTTATGATCATCGAAGACATGCGTGGCCCATTCTAAAAAAAAAAAATACTTCGCCATATAATGCTCATTTCAGATGTTCTCAAAAAGACACCATGAGTATAGACCTAATTTTTGTTTATACTTTGTATCATGCTTTTAGCTATTAGTCCCCATCTACCTTGATATACTTTCATCAGATGTTCTCAAAAAGGCATCCTTAACCTGGATATATTGTCTCCAGATATTCTCAAAGAGCTATCCTATACTCTGATTTTATTGGGACAACAAAGATATCCCTCTTAAAGCCACCATGATCCCTCCTTGCCTATGGCCAAAGTCTTTCACTATTGTCATAAATTTTAAAATTCGTAAATAAGCACACAGAGAAGTCTGCAGCCCCGCAGCACGATAATGGCATTCACTGCTTCATCGTTCGTTTACAACATGAAATCAACTGTACTTTAAATTTCGAGCTCATCTTGATGTAGATAAACATATTGATGGTGGAGTTGATGGAGTCGAGCATAAAGAATATAACAAACATGAAAACAAAGATATTTTTAGACCTCCCTTTGATGTTAAAATCTTTCAGAAACAGCATGGCCAGGTTGCCGACAACCGTTGGCAGGGAGCAGGCTATGAACACTGCTGCTATGAGGAGGGTCATCTTGACCAGCTGGTTCTCGCGGACGCGCACCTCCTGGTGTGAGCTGCACGAGGAGGCGGACGACCTCCATCTGGATACCTTCAGCAGCGACCGAATCAAGCCCAAGGTGGACACCACGACCAACGCGAAGGACGTCATCTGGGCGACGCTGTTCACGGTCAACGTAAAGCCCTCGAGGTGATCAGCGTTCGGGGCGACGACAAGCCCGTAGGTCGTCCTGTTGGAGTCCTGGTCATACCTTTGTCCGATCTGGTTGGCGACGTAAAATGGGATCGTGCAAACGGTGAGGAAGGCGTAGATGAACACCACGACGCTGGATGTTCTCCGGGGCGTGACGATGGCTCTGACGTGTAACGGAAACGCGATGCACAAAAACCGCTCAACCGTGATGAACGCCGTCAGGCAGCCGGCGATGCGGGAAAACAGAATGTGACACGAGCCCTGGATGGTGTAGTTGACGGCTCGTATCAGGTCGATGGGGGTGGCCTCGAGGATCAAAGGGTTGTACACGACGCTGTAGCCAATCATCGTCAGCGAGACCCCGATGTCCGCCACGGCCAGACTCAGCAGGGAGATGTTGGTGTTGTCCGACAGACCCATTTTGATGAAGGTCACGACGTTGATGAGATTAAAGACGACTCCCAGAAATCCGACGACGAAGGCGAGTAACACGTTTACGACGAAGATAAAAGAGTACAGCAGGGCGTCGCTGATATCCGCTGAACCATCATCACCATCGCCGGCCATCGCTGGTGGTTGTTGTTCCGCGGCAACCGCCAATACGGGTAATCCCAGATTCAAACACCTTGTTAATGGACCAAAGTTGCGCGCGTATTGATTTTTAGCCAACCACATCAGTGGTTTCAAGTAATGATTATTCAAAAGTGTAAGTACAGGGCCAAGTCGTCTTATGTCATGTGAAAATTGTATCGTAATTTCTGTAGAGGTGTTGAACCAACATAATAACTCTCTATGAGCTTTCCCCCTCTCCTCAATTCCACCAACCTGAACAGGAATTAATGTCTAATATCACTTCTTGTCTCTAAAAAAATGCAACCACCTATTACCCTCAATTTATCCTAACTAAATTGATTACACATCTTGATGGTGTTAAAAGTAATAAGATTTGGGTCTCAACATATGTTTTGAAGTAATTGTCTCTAATATCCGTCAACTTTGAATTATGCAGCAGCAGAGCGACGGGTAAATATAACCAGTCAGGTCAAATTAAAGATACTCTTGGAACTCCGTACTAAAGATTTCAACGTAATTACATATGAAATCTTCCTCGGTGTTGAAATGATTGGCCTTTACCATAATTATTCTAAAACATTTTCCAGACCTGTCGTCGTATTTCTATGATCTAGTTTAGTTTATCATTCTACAAATTATTAATATTAAAAAAAAATAAAAACATCTACAACATTGAGACACATCCTGACATAAAAGAAGATGTGCGTTGCTCGTGGTATGTGTAAATGACTGGGCATGACATTTCATTGTGGTTCAACATTGATTATCTCCAAAAAGTGTGAGACGACCATCAATTAAAATAGATGTACTTTCGTATGCAGTTGCACTAAACACATTTTTTTTTTATTGATTTTGAGGAATCTTAAAAAAAAGTTTGGGGTGACCGACGATGAAATTTGTGTAGCACCACATTTGAACCTTCTTGTGATCTCCACCAACTACTTTCATACTATCATCTGATTCCGGTATTTAATATATCTATACAATTAATCTTCTTATATTATATGTGTTGCGCGTTTTTGTTGTGAGGGATAATAAAGACAGTCCCCTATATTGTAGTAGCCCAAAAGGAAAACTATAAAATAGCCAGTTGAACAACCCTTGAACGAACAATGCCGTCACAGAGCAATGACATCGTCAAGTAAACCGTCACAGAGCAATGACATCGTCGAGTAAACCGTCACAGAGCAATGACATCGTCGAGGAAACCGTCACAGAGCAATGACATCGTCGAGGAAACCGTCACAGAGCAATGACATCGTCAAGTAAACCGTCACAGAGCAATGACATCGTCAAGTAAACCGTCACAGAGCAATGACATCGTCAAGGAAACCGTCACAGAGCAATGACATCGTCAAGGAAACCGTCACAGAGCAATGACATCGTCAAGTAAACCGTCACAGAGCAATGACATCGTCGAGGAAACCGCCACAGAGCAATGAAATCGTCAAGTAAACCGTCACAGAGCAATGACATCGTCGAGGAAACTGTCACAGAGCAATGGCATCGTCAAGTAAACCGTCACAGAGCAATGACATCGTCAAGGAAACCGTCACAGAGCAATGACATCGTCGAGGAAACCGTCACAGAGCAATGACATCGTCAAGTAAACCGTCACAGAGCAATGACATCGTCAAGTAAACCGTCACAGAGCAATGGCATCGTCAAGTAAACCGTCAAAGGGCATGACATCGTCAAGTAAACCGTCACAGGGCAATGACATCGTCAAGTAAACCGTCACAGAGCAATGACATCGTCAAGTAAACCGTCACAGAGCAATGGCATCGTCAAGTAAACCGTCACAGGGCAATGACATCGTCAAGTAAACCGTCACAGAGCAATGACATCGTCAAGTAAACCGTCACAGAGCAATGGCATCGTCAGGTAAACCGTCACAAAATGTCCTTCTAAATCTGCCTGTTATCAAAGTAGTACCCTTCCGTAACCCAGTTATTAATTTTACAACAGACGTTTACACGAGTACCGTCAACATCTCATGGAGATCGCTTTTACTTTAAAGAAAAATACGGCATATCCACCAATTTTATTTTCTTTTAATCCAGCAGACAGCGACATCCAGCTGATGCAGGACTCGCCCTTACGTCAAACAAACCAAACAAACTAAGTATCCGAAGGGCATACGTGTTGGGAATACGCAGACCAATATGAAGTACACCACCTTTAAGATATTCGGAGAATTTGAGATAATCACAGAGGGCGTTTCAGCTATAGGCGAAGGACTGAAGATATAAATACAACAACTTATAATGGCGAACTGAGGGCCAATGTCTGTCTCGGGCCCAACAGTGAGATGTCGGTGGTCTTCGTTAGACACAACCGGACAAATACGATGGCGCTGATCTATTACACACAATGACAATGGCCCGACAGAGATAAACATCGTCAATACAAGGTTGGAAGACTCCACACCGTTATTACTGACAAGAGCGGTTACCTATCAGTTGTGGAAGGAAAACTTGATGTTCTATCTCGAACACGTGTTATTTATAAATATATCAATCAGTTGGTTTACATGCCAGTGTGTGTGTGTGTCTCTGTCCCAGGTGAACGTCGCAATCATTGTTATTCTCGTAATACGATACAATACAGAACCAGCTATTTCGACCCCATAACATTTGGGTAACAGCTAGTAATTTGTTAGTGTCTTTTTGTTTCTGCTATTCAAAATCTTGTTTGTATCTATTTTTCGGTTAAATCTAGTCATCCCAAAATTAAAAAAAAAAAAATAAATAACTGAGACACATATTTATGCAAAAGAGACGTCATTCCAGCACACAAAGGCAATCGAGTCGAGTTAAATACATATCACAGAGAATTGGCAAACGTTTGGACAGACGAGTTTTATTAACTGGCATACAATTACGTGTTTGTTTGGGATCTTTTTCCACATTGGTTACGTTTCATGAGTAAAGTAAATTGAAGACGAGCAGACAACAAAAAGAGAGAGAGAGAAAAAAAGGTAACGTTGAATTGTTGAAAAGAGAAAAGAATTACTTTCTTGAACTTGACATGACGTCAGCCAACATTTCAGGCACATAATTATCATTATCTTCTCTTGTTGGAAATATATAGTTGTTAGAAATGTGCAGCTTTTGTTAGTTTTTTTTCTATGTCGCAGGGGGATCTTATAAGGAAAATTACGAAGTTAATGCCCTACAAACTCATGTATGGACCATGCAGACTAAGTAGAGATTTAGCTTCATTGATCAGTGTATTTGGCATACCCGGTCCATACCCGGTTTGACGGACGATCAGAGTCTCGTGACATAGAGTGGCTGGGTTGGGGTTCCGTTCAGTTGTGTCACACGACCGGGGCCTTTGTACTTTAAATAAATACTTTTTAAAAAAAATTATATCTTTTCTCCATTGTTTTGATTAGTTTCCGCAACGGGTAAGACAATATGTTTTCTTTGTGGATTAAATGGTAAAATGTATAGTAGTGTTTACCGGGCAGCTTAATTGGTAAAAAATATATTGTTTTTAGGGATGGATTATGTCGTGAAACTATATTAGTATTAGAATGTTTACTTGACTGATTAATTGGTGAAACGATTTTAGAATATTTACAGTGAGGATTACTTGGTGAAACTTTGTAATAACGTTTACTGGATGGATTAATGAGTGAAAATATATTATAAAAATATCTACTGACTGGGTGGGTTATTTGGTGAAAATGTATTTTTATCTATCCTTTGGCTGATGAATTCGTCAATCTACGTGAGAATGTTTACATGGCAAATTCACTGGCGAAATATAAATTGAATCTCCACCTTGAGGATGACATGGTGAAAATCTCCTAAAATTTTAACTTTGCGCATTGATTAGTGGAACTACATAAGAAGATCTACCTGTTAGATTGATTGGTGGAACGACATAAGAAGATCTACCTGTTAGATTGATTGGTGGAACGACATAAGAAGATCTACCTTTTAGATTGATTGGTGGAACGACAAAAGAAGATCTACCTTTTAGATTGATTGGTGGAGCGAAATAAGAAGATCTACCTTTTAGATTGATTGGTGAAACTACATGATAATATCTACCTGTTAGATTAATTGGTGAAACTACATAAGAATATCAACCTGTTAGATTGATTGGTGAAACTACATAAGAATATCAACCTGTTAGATTGATTGGTGGAACTACATAATAAGATCTACCTGTTAGATTGATTGGTGGAACTACATAAGAAGATCTACCTGTTAGATTGATTGGTGGAACTACATAAGAAGATCTACCTGTTAGATTGATTGGTGGAACGACATAAGAAGATCTACCTTTTAGATTGATTGGTGGAACGACATAAGAATATCTACCTGTTAGATTGATTGGTGGGACGACATAAGAAGATCTACCTTTTAGATTGATTGGTGGAACGACATAAGAAGATCTACCTTTTAGATTGATTGGTGAAACTACATGAGAATATCTACCTGTTAGATTAATTGGTGAAACTACATAAGAATATCAACCTGTTAGATTGATTGGTGAAACTACATAAGAATATCAACCTGTTAGATTAATTGGTGGAACGACATAAGAATATCTACCTGTTAGATTGATTGGTGGAACTACATAAGAAGATCTACCTGTTAGAATTATTGGTGGAACGACATAAAAAGATCTACCTGTTAGATTGATTGGTGGAACGACATAAGAATATCTACCTGTTAGATTGATTGGTGGAACTACATAAGAAGATCTACCTGTTAGATTGATTGGTGGAACGACATAAGAATATCTACCTGTTAGATTAATTGGTGGAACTACATAAGAATATCAACCAGTTAGATTAATTTGTGGAACTACATAAGAAGATCTACCTGTTAGATTAATGGGTGGAACTACATAAGAATATCTACCTGTTAGATTAATTGGTGGAACTACATAAGAATATCTACCGGTTAGATTAATTGGTGGAACTACATAAGAATATCTACCTGTTAGATTAATTGGTGGAACTACATAAGAATATCTACCTGCTAGATTAATTGTTGGAACTACATAAGAAGATCTACCTGTTAGATTGATTGGTGGAACTACATAAGAAGATCTACCTGTTAGATTGATTGGTGGAACGACATAAGAATATCTACCTGTTAGATTGATTGGTGGAACGACATAAGAAGATCTACCTTTTAGATTGATTGGTGGAACGACATAAGAAGATCTACCTTTTAGATTGATTGGTGAAACTACATGAGAATATCTACATGTTAGATTAATTGGTGAAACTACATAAGAATATCAACCTGTTAGATTGATTGGTGAAACTGCATAATAATATCAACCTGTTAGATTAATTGGTGGAACGACATAAGAATATCTACCTGTTAGATTGATTGGTGGAACTACATAAGAAGATCTACCTGTTAGAATTATTGGTGGAACGACATATAAAGATCTACCTGTTAGATTGATTGGTGGAACGACATAAGAATATCTACCTGTTAGATTAATTGGTGGAACTTCATAAGAATATCTACCTGTTAGATTAATTGGTGGCACTGCATAAGAATATCTACCTTCTAGATTAATTGGTGGAACTACATAAGAATATCTACCAGTTAGATTAATTTGTGGAACTACATAAGAATATCTACCTGTTAGATTAATGGGTGGAACTACATAAGAATATCTAGCTGTTAGATTAATTGGTGAAACTACATGAGAATATCTACCTGCTAGATTAATTGGTGAAACTACATGATAATATCTACCTGTTAGATTAATTGGTGGAACTACATAACAATATGTACCTGTTAGAATTTTTGGTGGAACTACATAATAATATCTACCAGTTAGATTAATTGGTGGAACGACATAAGAATATCTACCTGTTAGATTAATTAGTGGAACTTCATAAGAATATCTACCTGTTAGATTAATTGGTGGCACTACATAAGAATATCTACCTTCTAGATTAATTGGTGGAACTACATAAGAATATCTACCAGTTAGATTAATTTGTGGAACTACATAAGAATATCTACCTGTTAGATTAATGGGTGGAACTACATAAGAAGATCTACCTGTTAGATTGATTGGTGGAACGACATAAGAATATCTACCTGTTAGATTAATTGGTGGAACGACATAAGAATATCAACCAGTTAGATTAATTTGTGGAACTACATAAGAATATCTACATGTTAGATTAATGGGTGGAACTACATAAGAATACCTACCTGTTAGATTAGTTGGTGGAACTACATAAGAATATCTACCGGTTAGATTAATTGGTGGAACTACATAAAAATATCTACCTGTTAGATTAATTGGTGGAACTACATAAGAATATCTACCTGCTAGATTAATTGGTGGAACTACATAAGAATATCTACCAGTTAGATTAATTGGTGGAACTACATAAGAATATCTACCTGTTAGATTAATTGGTGGAACTTCATAAGAATATCTACCTGTTAGATTAATTGGTGGCACTACATAAGAATATCTACCTTCTAGATTAATTGGTGGAACTACATAAGAATATCTACCAGTTAGATTAATTTGTGGAACTACATAAGAATATCTACCTGTTAGATTAATGGGTGGAACTACATAAGAATATCTACCTGTTAGATTAATTGGTGAAACTACATGAGAATATCTACCTGCTAGATTAATTGGTGAAACTACATGATAATATCTACCTGTTAGATTAATTGGTGGAACTACATAACAATATGTACCTGTTAGATTTATTGGTGGAACTACATAATAATATCTACCAGTTAGATTAATTGGTGGAACGACATAAGAATATCTACCTGTTAGATTAATTTGTGGAACTACATACGAATATCTACCTGCTAGATTAATTGGTGGAACTACATAAGAATATATACCTGTTAGATTAATTGGTGGAACTACATAAGAATATCTACCTGATTGATTAATTGGTGGAACAATGTCAAAGTGACTGTAAAATTTTTAAAACTATATAGTAAATTTCTGCTTGGCGTGGTAAACCCTTTTGTAAAGTTATCAAGAAATATGGATACTCTCAGATGCATTTTTCCTTTTTATTAAAATTAAAATATTTTCAACACAACAAAAAGTTGTATAATGATGTTTCATATTACCATGTACGCATTTAATTCTATGATGTATTTATACTTAGTTTTGTTTTCATCCATGAGCCCCATAAAAAAATGTATGTACTATAGTCAATTACAATCGTTTGGAGTGAGCGAATTCGCAGATATTGAGGATCGATATGTGATTTTAGCCCTGGGTATATAAATTATAAATTTAAAGATGTTTTTATTTTGTTTGCATGTGTATGTGTGAGTGTGATTTAAAAAGAGTCTGACGCTGATCTCCCAGACACACCTGTGTCTGCCCCTGACCTCCACAACACATTTTTGTCCGCCTCTGATCTCCCAGACAAATCTGAGTCTGCTTCTGATCTTCCCGACACACGTCTGTGTCTGCCCCTGATCTCCCCGACACATATTTGTCTGCCTCTGATCTTCCTGACACACGTATGAGTCTGCCTCTGATCTTCCCAACACACGTCTGTGTCTGCCCCTGATCTCCCCGACACATATTTGTCTGCCTCTGATCTCCCCGACCCATCTCACATGGTACAGGAATCAAAGTGAAAGAGCGACATAGAAGAAGCATTAAAACTATCTTCTAATACTTTTAATAAAGAATTAAATTTTAAATTTAATGAATGGAAAAAAAAAACAAAACATGTGCTTAGTGGCGTCTTAAACTTAATGTAGCAGTGTTTTCGAATGTGTCAAACTCCTAAACATTCACGTGTTAATGTGTGGGTGTAGTCAACAGGAGGAATGTAATAAGAAAGCCGATAACACGTCTTGACATCGAACAAATCATCACGTCCGACTGATCAGTGAAAGAAACACCACTCTGTACCTGGAGCTCATGTTCAGGTAGACAAACATGTTGACCATCGAGTTGGTGGTGTTTAAGATGAAAAATACTATGGACGAAAATAAAAACAGGTTCATGAGACTCCCACGGACGTTGAAGTCCTTATCGCAAACCATCGCCAAGTTCCCGACAACCGTGGGCAGCGAGCAGACGATGAAAACCACTGAGATCAGGATGACCATCTTGACCAGTTGTTTTTCACGTCTGGACACGTGAGCAGGGAGGCTGACAGCAGACGTGGACTTCCTCCATTTGACGCTTTTACGCAGTGACCAGACCAGCCCAAGAGTGGACACGGCGACGACGGTGAATGATGTTATCTGGGCCAGCACCTGGACGGTGATCGTTATGTCCTGGAGTTGATCGCCGTGCGGATGAAATAGAATCCCGTACCCAGTCTCGTTCAACAGCGGGTCGAATTCAAGCCCGATACGATAGGCTAGAGAATTAGGAACATTGCATGCCGTCATGATGACAAAGAGGCTTATCACTAAACCAACGGTCAGCCGTGGCGTGACCACAGTTTTGACGCGCAACGGCCACGCCACGCAGACGAATCGCTCCAGTGCCAGAAACGCCGTCAAGAGACCGGCGATCCGGCAAAACAGAATGTGGACAGGGGCTCCGACAGCGTAAATAATGGCCCCCGCCAGCGATCGCCCGAGTAGCGAGGTGACGAAAGGGATGCTGATGATGCTGTACCCGAGCACGGGCAAGGAAACGCCGATGTCTGCCACGGACAGAGCCAGCAGCGAGATGTTGGTGGTGTCCGAGAAACCGAGTTTGACGAAGACGATGATGTTGATGACGTTGAACACGATGCCCAGGAACCCGACGATGCCCGAAATATAAACGCCGGCGACTTGAATGAATGTGGACAACAGCTCGTCGCTTATCATGCTTCGAGAAGAGTTGTATCCCCTTTTATGTTAGTGATAGAGTTGTATCCCGTTTTGTGTCACGGATAGATCTGTATCCCGTTTATGGTAGAGATAGAGGTTATCCCCTTTGGTCTTTGGATAAGAACTGTTCATTTATCCCACTGACAGAGACGGTAAAGTTGTATCCTATGACGCCATGGTTTTCTTGACTTATCCTTCATTTTAACCTTAAGATTGCCGTTTGCCTTTAATTAATAATTGTTTTCTCCTCGTCAAATTAATAAACCGATATTTATGTAAATCAAAAACACTCTGAAAGTTATTTTGTTGTTGAGAACAATTAAAATGTTGAATTTAATAGACCGTAATGTTGGTTTTGACTGTTATGTTGACTAGACTGCAATGTTGACTAGACTGCAATGTTGGCTATACTCTAATGATATATGTAAACGCTAAAGTTGCCTGGATGGTCACGTTTACAAGGGTTGTGTGTTGACTTGGATCTATTAAATGTTAATTTATGTTGTATGCAATGTTAATTTCGTTGTATGCAATGTTGATTTCGTTGTATGCAATGTTGATTTCGTTCTATACAATGTTGATTTAGTTTTATGCAATGTTGATTTAGTTGTATGCAATGTTGATTTAGTTGTATGCAATGTTGATTTAGTTATATGCAATGTTGATTTGGTTGTAAGCAATGTTAATTTACTTGTATGCAATGTTTATTTAGTTGTATGCAATGTTTATTTAGTTGTATGCAATATTGATTTAGTTGTATGCAATGTTGATTTACTTGTATGCAATGTTGATTTACTTGTATGCAATGTTGATTTGGTTGTAAGCAATGTTGATATGGTTGTATGCAGAATCGATACGTTCGATTTAATACATTGCTTTTGGTTTGGTTTTTTTTTTTATATGTTATCAATACACTTTAAATGTGTGAACATTTCCAATCAGATAATCCTGTCCGACTATTCTTAGTCTGTGAAACACGTACAACTAATTAAACTTCTTTTTGTTATTGGTGTTACACGTGGGGAAAAAAATGTGTCAGTGCAGCCTTTTCCAAACTATGGCGCAACAGTGGAAAAGTTTTAAAAGTTCACCAGGAAACGGTACAGGATGTAAAAATTAAATTTTCACTTTATTTGAACACAAATATTCATTTTTTTTTCCCGGTACCGTAGGGATCTGGCACACTTGTCGGTCCAGTTACCACCTTTTGGGGTGGACGCTGGACTAGTATTTATTAATGACCTGAGTATGATGCCAGCATTCCCCCCCCCCCAAACAAACAAAAAACAAGCAACACCTATGATACATATGTTCAAAACGACATTCTAAATTACAGCTTTGTGTAAGTAGGCTTGACTTATCTAGAAATATCTTTCATTAAAACAATTGATAATTAAATAATAGTTTACTGCATCGAGAAAGTCTTATTACACAATGATATATTCAACTCTGCCCACTACTGTTTTACTTGTTTGTTTCTTTTCTTTACCGTCACGTCATGGCATGAAGCCGGTGAACAATCGCATCCAAACGTCTGTATCGTTGCAAACTAGGTTTCTATTTAGATACACACAGTGTTACATATTCGTCATTAAAATTTGTCAGCATCCCATACAAGCAATCTTGTAATAAAAATCAATGTGATCATTCATTATTTCGTTTATATATTTTTTTAAAATTATAATTTTTTTTTTAAACGGAGCACTTCTTTCTGTATAATTTTGCACCAACTCTGGCACAGTACCATGCGCATGTATGATAACTCAGTTGCACCAATGGTTAGTAATTTAAACAATTTGGGGACTACCTATCAGATAAGAGATTTTAATAAAAATATATTTACTATAATTATTTCTTAAATCTAGAAATATTTCGTGTGCACTGGGCGCAGTTAGTTAAGATAGGAAATGTGTTATTAGATTATTATTTTTTTTTAAAAACACCTTTACTCACTGGGTAAACAGATATTTTGGAAAATAATAATAATTTCGCCTTACGTGAAAAAAATAAGTAAAACAATTAAATACCGTGGCATAGGTATGATATATATGAACCCTTTGAGGAACAAAGAGAAAATAATTACAAATCTATAAATTACAATTATAATTGCTCAAAGTTGAACACAGAATACGTGAGTTATTTTAAATAATTATTGCTTCGAGGAGTGCAATTATTTCAATATATCAGAAATTATTTGAAAGGTTTGGCTCGCACCCTCAAAGGTCCATATTTGATATAACGTCTGTCAGACATTGCATGTCTTATAGTACGGTAGCTCAAGTCGTAGAACGGCATGCACTGTCATGATTCAGGTCCGCGGCCAATGTAGGACTGTCATGCAGTATGGAATGCACTGTCATCCAACCATAATTATGGCTGGTGCTCAAATGTTTTCAATGCGTACATGTGTGGGTAATCTATTTCCAACCACTCACGGCCATCGCAGGTGTCTGAGTTTTCGCAGACATCTGCTTGATTTTTGTGGCACGCCAAGTTTGTTATCCCAACTGCAGATATTGTGCTTTATAAGATAAGATAAGATTCTTTTATTGATCCAAATAAATGGAAAAAAAATTTTTGATATCGCTTTGTACATTTTTAGCACAAAAAAAAAAACAATTTGAACACAAGACATTTAAAAATAAATTATTTTGAACAGCCCTTCAGTGAGTTCTCTTAGCAAAGTCAGGGCGTTATTAGATCTCATTAAGATGTGTGACTTCAGAGGAAGCACGCCGGTAAATTCGTACAGATTGGGGAACAAAATAATTTTTATATCTGTCAGTCTTCGCTCTGATGGAAAGAATTCGTCCCGAATTTTCCGATTCTAAGTACCTGTGATGAAGAGGGTGGAATGTGTCATCCAAAATGTGTTTATTTTTAAAAAAACATCTTTCTTCAAGTAGTTTTTCAAGTGAAAGATGTTTAGTTTGTGTTATATTCCTAGCTTTCTTGATTAGTCGGTTTATGCGGTGTTTAATATCAGACGTTGAATTCCCACACCAGCAGGTAATACTGAAATTAAGCAGGCTTCCAATTGTTGCACTGTAGAATAAGTCAACGACTTCCTTGTTTGCGCCGAAATTGTACAGTTTTTTGAGGAAGAACAGTCTTTGGTTGAATTTCTTATACAGCAATTGGCTGTGCTCATGCCATGTTAGCTAATTATTAATGGTGACACCTAAGTTCTTCTATGTTTCCACACTTTCTACACTTTGATTTTTACGTTGAGATCTGTAATCTGGTGTTTCCCCCTCCTCAAAGCAACAACTATTTCTTTTGATTTTGAGACATTCAACTGGAGAAAATTTTCATCGCACCAATTGATAAAGCTTGTAAATAATTTGCAGTATATTGCCCTCTCCTTCAGATACTAAGCCAACAATGGTGGTATCATCAGCAAATTTTAAAGATTGGAACGTTGTCGCTTGAGCTTTGAATATCATAGCTTTGTATATATTGTATATAGTATAGGAGAGAGAACGCAGCCTTGTGGGGCCCCTGTGCTTATTTCTCTGGTTAGAGATACTTGGTTTATTTACTTTGACATATTGTGGTCGATTTGTTAAAAAGTTCAGTATCCAAGCCTGAATATTTAAATTGACAACTAACGAGGAAAGTTTCTTTATCATAAGGTGTGGTTGGATAGTGTTAAATGCTGAGGAGAAGTCTAAAAAAAGCACTCTTACATATGTTTTAGGACTGTCTAGGTCAGGGGTCGGCAACCTTTTGAGACGGAAGAGCCAAATATTACAATTTACATAATTTCTCAGTTTTTAAAGAGCCCTTAACATTTTTATTTCAATATAGTTATTAATATTTACGCATGGAGTTAGAGAGCCGCAGTTTGCCGATCCCTGGTCTAGGTGATGGTAAAATCTCTCAAACAATAGTAAGATTGCGTCCTCCGTACTTCTGGCAGGTTTGTAAGCCAAATTGATGGGGGTCAAGTTTTTGCTGTACTTCATTCAAAGTTTCTTTCGGAACTATTTTCTCAAAACATTTCATGACAATAGAGGTAAGTGCAACAGGTCGTAAGATTACATACGATTTATTAAATATGTAACAAAAAATGTAGGAGAGCTGCTCTGAACATAGTTTGATGAGCCGACCATTTAATTTGTCTTGTCCCGAGGCCTCGGCTGTGTCCATTTGTTTTAATAACGAAATCACTTCCTGTTCAGTAAACAATAATGTACCATCCTGTGTACTACTGCCATCTTGAAATGAATTCATCATCTCATTGTGCACACTTCCAAAGTCCAAGCTGACAAAACGACAATAAAAGCCATTGAAGTCGTTAACAAAATTATTCACGTCCTCAACACATAAGCATTCTCGCGTAGGAGTATAGCCTGTTATTTGCTTTAGTCCTGCCCATCAACCCTTTGAATTGTTAGTAGCGAATAATTTTTCGATTTTTTGCTTGCATTGTATTTTTACCCTGATATAATTTTTCGTTTAAACCTTTTTTTTTAGCTTTAATGAATTCCTGATCGTTAATCTTAAACATGTTCTTCTTGTGGAGTTTGGCCTCCTTTATATCTCTGCTCATCCAGGGTTTGTTGTTGAATACCCGGATTGTTTTTTGGGAAATAATTTCGTCCACACAGAACTTAATGACGGTGTTTGTCACCTCGTCAATGTCCGGGCAAGTGTTCATAAACGTGTCCCAGTCTGGACATTCCAAGCAGGCTTGAAGTTCTTCTGTCGCCTCATCTGACCACAGTTAAATAGCTTTTGATTGAATTTTTGTTGTTTTTTAAAACTGGCTGATAGCATGGCGTTAGGCGGACCATTGTGTGGTCGGATTCCCCTAGAGGAAATAAAGCACGACATGTGTAGGCCTTTTTTTATATTACCATAACACATAGCCAGAGTTCTTATGGGTCCTCAAAAATATTATGCGATTTCTTCTTCACATTATTTTGTATTAGTTATAGATAGATAAGTTATCCCGAGGAATTTCACGCTATTTTAAGTGAATGTAAGGACAGTGAGATTTTGTTTAGCCCCTCTAAATGTTACGACCCATCGCAATGGTCTTACTTTTCCCCTCTTCCGTCAGACTGTATCAACTCTCACAATGACAAATGTTCTACCACATTCCTCTTCCTGTCCTCTCGGGTACTACATATCAGCTAAGTGCTTTTTTTTTGGAGGGTTGTAAATGTATTTATTTTATTTAGTTGTTTGTTCTCTGAAGAAGACATCTTGCTGAAACGTTCGTTGTTTTGTTGCGTCATTTTTTTCAAATTTTCCCATACTTTTTTCGCTTATTTCCTTTTTACCTTACCTAAATGCAGTCTCTATCTGTAATTTACTTTTTTTCTTGTTATTTTAGCAACCACTGTGAACACGGACAGACAGCCCTAATACAACAATATAGGGTGCAATTGTGAATAAAAGATCACTTCTTGAAATAAGACCACCATCAATTGAATTTAAACAAAGCAAAAAAAGTTTTTCTAAACCTGGAGCTCATGTTGACGTAGACAAAAATGTTGATCATGGAGTTGATGGAGTTTAAGATAACGAATACTGAGCTCGCCAGTATGAACATGTTCCTGTTTGGGCCCCGGTCGTTGAAGTCTTCAACGAAAACCATCGCCAAGTTGCCGACAACCGTGGGCAGCGAGCAGACGATGAAAACCGTTGAGATCAGGATGACCATCTTGACCAGTTGTTTTTCCCGTCTGGACACGTGAGCAGGGAGGCTGACCGAAGACGTGGACTTCCTCCACTGGGAAATTGTACGCAGTGACCTGATCAAACCCAGAGTGGACACGGAGACGACGACGAAAGACGTCATCTGGGCCAGCACCTGGATGATGACAGTGATGGCCTCGAAACATTCACTGTAAGGAATGAAGACAGTCCCGTACACAGTCTCGTTTAACAGCGGGTCGTATATGGGGCCGATGAGATTGGCAAGGGCATACGGAACGTCACTTGATGTCATGATAGCAGTGATACTGATGATAACCCAAACGGTCAACTTGGGTGTGACCAGTGTTTTGACACGCAATGGCCACGCCACGCAGAAAAACCGCTCCAGGGCGAGGAACGCCGTTAACAGACCGCTTATCCGACAAAACACAATTTGGATAGAACCTAAAACAGCGTAAATCGCGACCCTTAGCGATTCCCCGAGTAGCGAGAAAACAAAAGGGACATTGATGAAGCTGTAACCGATCATGGGCAAAGAAACGCTTACGTCTGCCACAGCCAGAGCCAGAAGCGATAAGTTGGTGGTGTCGGAGAAACCAATTTTAACGAAGATGACGATGTTGATCACGTTGGAGACGACGCCAAGAAACCCAACCAGCCCGGCAATGCAAACACCAGCCACTTGAATGAATATGAATAAGAGTTCATCACTTATCATGTCTGAATAAAATTATTGAATTTGGTAGCTCTGGAATGAGAGATCATGAATTGTTACGTCTGAAGTAAGAGCGAATCACTGATATTGTCTGAATAAAGAGTCCATGATTTATTGTGTCTGAAGCAAGAGTTAATCACTGATCATGTATGGATGAAGAGTTCATAATTTATTGTGTCTGAAGCAAGAGTTAATCACTGATCATGTATGAATGAAGAGTTCATGATTTATTGTGTCTGAAGCAAGAGTTAATCACTGATCATGTATGGATGAAGAGTTCATGATTTATTGTGTCTGAAGCAAGAGTTAATCACTGATCATGTATGGATGAAGATTTCATGACTTATCATTTTTGAATTAAGAGTTCATGTCTGAAGCAAGATTTCATCATTTATCATTTATCATATATGATTCAAGATTTCATGGTAAAACCAGTCTGAAATAATACGTCATCGCTTATCTCATTCGAACGAGACTTGGTTGTTATACTTGTAATTCGAGAACATTAAATAATTCCTCTATATTAGCAGGGATTGCAAGCCTTCTCCGCGGCCGTACATTGTCACTAATTGAGTAAAGGAGTTCCATGGCATGTGACGGCTCAGTTCTGCGCCTTAGAAATTACTTGAAGATGCCTTGTGTTAAATTTTAAAATTCTGAAAATGTCAGACTTTGTAAGAATATTTATGCATGTGCCAAAAATGTTTATGAAAATTGTTTTAAAAAAAAGAGTTTCATATTTTGGCTAAATAAAAGTATCTTATCTTATCGCATTATAAAATGTGTTCAATATTATTCAATGAATTCTCCATTAGAGCAGATGAGAATTATCTATATTATACTTTATCAAAAATAAATCTAACAACAATGACGTCATGCATTTATTAACCAGAGATTTCAGTCCAAACTCCTAACACAAAGATTCTGGACTGTTCCACATCGCTCTGTTGATAAATAAATAACACCTAGTACACTTAATCTTATTCTTTAGTTCTAGAAATAATTTCACAAGGGCTTGGGCTATTAATTAATTTTACATTGGAGATCAATCAAGAGGTCATCCTCATTCCTTTACAGTTATTAGTTTGTTTTTTTGTTGTTTTTTTTCTTTTGTGAACTAAATCACCGCTACACTTGCTGGATGCCAGGTTCGCACTTATTGATAGCACAGACCACAATTTAATGGGGAGATTTTAAACGAAAGTTGTTGTTAATTATGCTTTAATTTATTTATCGTAGAAACCATCGGGTCGGCACTGGGTACATGAGTAAGTTAAGAGTTACAAAAAAAAAAAAAGAATAATTGTATTTAATGTTGCCTTTCCTCTGCTGAGTGAATTAGGAAATGCGTTTTATAATAAGCTTATACACCACTCTCCTCACCTACCCCCCAACTCCCTTCCCTAAAGTCACCGAGGCGGAAGAGTTAGGTAATTAACAATGAAGCCAGCAAGTCGAATGACATAATGTACGTGATAATTCTAAATGTCAAATAATGATTTGTGTAATAATTACTGAAAGATCATTACGACTAAGCTGGTTGCTGTAATTCATGATTGTGAAGTCATATTCAGTTTTCTTTTGATCCGAATAATTAAATTATATCAATATAAATAAACTTTATAAACTTTTTTAAAGTCTTGAGGAATGGAAGTTTTAAGTCTTTATGATTATATCAGTCAGACGATTAATATGTTGAGACGGCTGCATATTTCAGTCAGTCAGGTCTTGATTTTGTTCAGACGGGTGCATCTACCTGACAGGCCTTTGAAGTTTTACATGAAAGTCGTTTAAGTTGTTGATATGGCATACACAACCGCATAACCGGTCATGATTAGAGAATCTATGAATTATAAAATTAAGTGAGGACCGTATGCAAGTACAATCAAGACATACGTACATCAATGTGCCAAGCTTCAAGTCTAACAGTCCCGTTACATCAATGTGCCAAGCTTCAAGTCTAACAGTCCCGTTACATCAATGTGCCAAGCTTCAAGTCTAACTGTCCCGTCCATGGATGAGTTCATAGGGTGTCCCCACGCTTATTATCAGCGTCACTTGGAAAACACAAAAAAAAAACGAGGCTGGTTTGTAAAGGTAACATTTGTTCAAAATATGTTTAATGAAGGAGTTCAATGAAATGAATGCTCCGGTGAATCTGATATTCAGATAAACAAAGGGCCTGCTGTTGCCAGTAAGACTCGATATTAAATTCAGACATTTCATGTTGAAACAAAGTCAGGCGTGTCATCAAAGACTTGATTGTTGTAAGTATGGATCATCCTGTCACTAACGTCTCTGCTGTTCTAACAGACATGAGTTGGTCATTCGGGTATTTAGATATTTATGTTACGAATTAATAGGCGCATGCGGTGGTGAAGTGATGAAATTATCACAAGAAAAGTGATACTGTAAAGCAGTCCAAGGGGATGAAATCCCGATATATCCGTGGATAATACGTTAGTGACATTACTGGGCTTTAGGCAAATATACAGTTTGGACAACGTATCCACTTATACCTAATTAATGTGATATTATGCTAAGGAATGTGTAATACTCAAATATAGAACATGATGAACTCTGCTAAACAATATTTGAATTTGACGCACTACTAAATAAATGTTATCCTTTGTTAGAAAATGTGTGATTTCCTCTATAAGTATGTGTGATGGCCTGCTAGTTATTCTTTACTAAATAAAATGTTATACTCTACTATAGCTATATCGTAATAAATACCTAGCTAGAGAATGTGTCATCCTACTAAAGAGTATGTGTTACCCTACTGATCATTATGTGATACCCTGCACAAGATTATGTGATACTCTAATTATATGTCATAATTTGCTAAAGAATATGTGATACCCTAATGTTATCAAATACATGCTACCCTAAGTTAGCCAAATTAATGAAAAGGCCATTATACCATTAAAAAAATTATTAATAGCCCACTAAAGAATATGTTCTACCCATGGACGCCCGCAGAAAACTTTCTGGGGGGGGGGGGGGGGGGCAAAAAAATCGATTAACTTTCTAGGGGGGGGGGGGGAAAAA
>CAXITT010000294.1:298338-335607 GCA_964033795.1 Lymnaea stagnalis
GGCTGATTTAGTAGTACGATATATCATGGCTGATTTAGTAGTACGATATATCATGGCTGATTTAGTAGTACGATATATCATGGCTGATTTAGTAGTACGATATATCATGGCTGATTTAGTAGTACGATATATCATGGCTGATTTAGTAGTACGATTGCAGCAGGATTTCCCCAGGCCGACTGCTTGTGCCGGCTGGGGAAACCCACACCACTTTGCTCGAGTGGTGTACACGTGATCTGCCTCTACGTGGCGTTGCTGACCAGTACGGATTAACATCCGGAAGCCAAAGATCACACACGTCCATGTCAGAAGGACCCACTGAGCTAGGGGGGGGGGCGACGCAAAGCCCTCTTTCACTGGGAGGAAGACATTTTGCTCAAACCACTATTACTCATGACCAAGTAGTACGATTGCAGCATGGTGGATCCAGGTCGGCTGCTCGTGCCGACGGGGGAAACCAACACCACTTTGCTCGAGTGGTGTACACGTGATCTGCCTCTTCGTGGCGTTGCTGACTAGTACGGACTTGCTTCCGGAAGCCAAAGATCACACACGTCCACGTCAGAAGGACCCACTGAGCACTCATTTTAACGAAGACAACATTTTACCATTATAAAAACATTTTATTAACATGTTCCTCTTTCTAGATTATGACTAAAATTGGAACTATGTGAGGACAAGATACACTACTTATTTTAACCGTTTCGTCCAAAAACGAGCAAACTGTATTTCGTGCTTTACAACGATCAATCACATCAAGTATTAAATGCATTCAAGAAGGTCTACTAGCTGTGCACTCGGGAAATAATAGTTTCGGACTATACAAAGCCAACAGGGGCGTCTGTCTCCCCGACCCGCCGAGTGAATGTCACGCAAAATACCAAAAGGGGGTTTGAATAATAAAACAATTGTTAATGTTGACAATGCGCACTGTGTCCTTTCGTGGCAGCTAATAGCATTGCAGCCTGGTCCCAGAACCTCTAGCGCCGAGTGCTCAGCACTAGATGTCAGAGGGACGGCCAGGGCGGCCACGGCAATGTTATACTGCACTGCCCAGCAGATGGAACTTTCTGCCCGTGGTGTACTGGCCAAGGTTTTAAGAGCGTATGCTTAAACCCCGACCAGGATGTATGTTAGTTACGGACAGCATCTAAATTGCATACTATGGTGGAATCATATAAATTATTGACCACGGTTGCTGAAATCTTACTCTATTCCAAGGTGGCAACCTCTAAATTATATACCATGGTGATATCATATAAATGTTATTATAATTTAGTGTTTGATAGAATGTATTTTCTTCTTGGAGAGAATTATGTCAGATGCCCTGGAAGCGCATGTAGGGACACTCAGCATTGTTGGCAGAACAATCTCCAACCTACGGTTTTGCGGAAAACATAGATGGACTGGCTGGAAACGAAGAAGAGCTGGCCAACCTAGTAAAGCGTCTTGACAAGACTTCATCGTCCTGTGGCATGTAGATCAGTGCAGAAAATACAAAATTGATGAGGGATAACACAGCCGGCACTGAAATGAAGGTCGGGGAGGAAAGATTAGAGACAGTATTCAGCTTCAAATACCTAGAAGCAATAGTCTCGGAAGAAGGCTCCAAGCCCGAAATGGTT
The DNA here is from genome assembly GCA_964033795.1 of Lymnaea stagnalis. Taxonomy (NCBI): domain Eukaryota; kingdom Metazoa; phylum Mollusca; class Gastropoda; family Lymnaeidae; genus Lymnaea; species Lymnaea stagnalis. The sequence continues at coordinate 299,964 of CAXITT010000294.1, forward strand.
TCAGGTATGCCCAGACCAATAATGCACTAAAGAGGCATAAGAGAATGTGGAATGACAAAATATGTAGCCCCCAGCACCAAAATCAGGCTGATATCCTCTCCTTTTCTTGTATGCCTGTGCGTCCTGGACATTAACAGCAGAACTTGAAAGAAAAATAAAGGCGATGGGGGGGAAGAATTCTTGGAATCTGCTATAGAGACCATATCCTTAACAAACAAGTGAAAGAAAGGATTCGTCAAGCAATTGGGCAGTACGATGACCTCCTGGTGACTGTAAAAAAGGGCAAACTGGAATGGTATGGCCACGTGACAAGAAAAGAAGGGCTCGTCAAAGAAATCATACAGGACTCGACGAGAGGAGGGAGAAGAAGAGGAAGACAGAGGGGAAAAAAGGGCAGATAACATCAAAGAGTGGACGGGACTTTAGGTAATGCTGTGTGAAGTGCAGAAAAAGGAGAGGAATGGAGAAAGACTATTTTAAAATCATCTGTGGCGCCCAAACGGTCCAAGGACTAAGGGACATCATGATCAGAATGTATTTAAACGGTATAACTATATATAGCACTGGGTGACTGGATGGATATGTACTATATACATATATAGTACTGGGTGAATGGATGGCCTAATGGTACAAACTCAGCAAACCTCAAGCTGGTGGCCTGGAGTTAAATTTCAGCCAAAGGCCAGTCAAGCAACAACATCGATAACCTGGGTCGACAACTCATCTAAGAGAATTTAAACCTGGAGCTAGAGTCCTGTAAGGCGAATACAATGGAAATTCCTGCAACCGACCGATCCGTCTTGACCTAGAGTCTTGCCACTGGATATGGTTTCCCCGGAAGAGCGAGTGAGGTTGACGCCGCGCAACCCTTCCTCACTTTAAACAAAAGTCACCTGCGCAAGTCATCAGTCACCGGACGACTCGATGGTCCTAAATATATATAGTACTTCTGTAGCAAATTAATTTAATGTGGAATGGTATCTAAATGGTATACTTTTGTGATGATCCTAAATGGTAATTGATGGTTGCTTCATGCGGCTGGATTTGTGCGGTATGCATTTTTTGGATAAAAGAAATTAGCGGTATGCTTCTAATGTATCATCGAACTCTGGTATTTCCAAAAATCAAATCACTCTGACCACGTGATACAATCGGCCAGTCCTACGATAAATCCAGACACCCCCCAGATTTTGACAAATGTCAGACAGGCGAAACTTTTAATAATTAAGTGCGGCTCGTGATATTATGTACGACTGACGATTATGATTGTAGCGTGTATTGATTGAGCAGTGTCACCTGATGATCCTGTGTTGTGGTCATGTTGTATGACTGGGCGTGGTGTGTATTGATTGAGCAGTGTCACCTGATGATCCTGTGTTGTGGTCATGTTGTATGACTGGGCGTGGCGTGTATTGATTGAGCAGTGTCACCTGATGATCCTGTGTTGTGGTCATGTTGTATGACTGGGCGTGGCGTGTATTGATTGAGCAGTGTCACCTGATGATCCTGTGTTGTGGTCATGTTGTATGACTGGGCGTGGTGTGTATTGATTGAGCAGTGTCACCTGATGATCCTGTGTTGTGGTCATGTTGTATGACTGGGCGTATTGTGTATTGATTGAGCAGTGTCACCTGATGATCCTGTGTTGTGGTCATGTTGTATGACTGGGCGTGGTGTGTATTGATTGAGCAGTGTCACCGGATGATCCTGTGTTGTGGTCATGTTGTATGACTGGGCGTGGTGTGTATTGATTGAGCAGTGTCACCGGATGATCCTGTGTTGTGGTCATGTTGTATGACTGGGCGTGGCGTGTATTGATTGAGCAGTGTCACCGGATGATCCTGTGTTGTGGTCATGTTGTATGACTGGGCGTGGCGTGTATTGATTGAGCAGTGTCACCGGATGATCCTGTGTTGTGGTCATGTTGTATGACTGGGCGTGGCGTGTATTGATTGAGCAGTGTCACCGGATGATCCTGTGTTGTGGTCATGTTGTATGACTGGGCGTGGCGTGTATTGATTGAGCAGTGTCACCGGATGATCCTGTGTTGTGGTCATGTTGTATGACTGGGCGTGGCGTGTATTGATTGAGCAGTGTCACCGGATGATCCTGTGTTGTGGTCATGTTGTATGACTGGGCGTGGCGTGTATTGATTGAGCAGTGTCACCGGATGATCCTGTGTTGTGGTCATGTTGTATGACTGGGCGTGGTGTGTATTGATTGAGCAGTGTCACCTGATGATCCTGTGTTGTGGTCATGTTGTATGACTGGGCGTGGCGTGTATTGATTGAGCAGTGTCACCTGATGATCCTGTGCTGTGGTCATGTTGTATGACTGGGCGTGGTGTGTATTGATTGAGCAGTGTCACCTGATGATCCTGTGCTGTGGTCATGTTGTATGACTGGGCGTGGTGTGTATTGATTGAGCAGTGTCACCTGATGATCCTGTGCTGTGGTCATGTTGTATGACTGGGCGTGGTGTGTATTGATTGAGCAGTGTCACCTGATGATCCTGTGCTGTGGTCATGTTGTATGACTGGGTGTGGTGTGTATTGATTGAGCAGTGTCACCTGATGATCCTGTGTTGTGGTCATGTTGTATGACTGGGTGTGGTGTGTATTGATTGAGCAGTGTCACCTGATGATCCTGTGCTGTGGTCATGTTGTATGACTGGGGTGGTGTTTTGTTTTCATGAATGTTTAAACTTAAAGGTGTGAATATTGGTTGGAGAGCTGGAGAGAGTGGTCATTTGATGTGGGGTATGAAAAGAAAGAAGAATAGTGAATAAAGTTTAGTTGTTACCGACACCGCAGGATTGAGTTGGTATCGTATTATACTATTACAGTTGGTTGTTACACGTTACACATACCACAGACTTGAGTTATACTATCACAGTTAGTTGTTACACACCGCACAGGCTTGAGTTGGTGGTATCTCATTACACTATCACACGCCTAATCGGCAACCAACCGTCATTTAGCGCAGTTATCGGGAATTTTCTTCTTTTATCTTCACCCCGATCAATAGATTTTTGTGGGTTTGGGGTGGGGTTGGAGGTTGGCTAAAAAATTGATAAAAATGTGTTGTCATGGGCAACGAGTCTATGTGTCAAGTTTCAGCTATTGACGGTAAACGAGCTATTTGGCCTTTTGAAGATTTAGCAACACAGCCAGCCAGAAACAAAAGCGAAGTTTTGATATACATGATTTAAACATTTGATAAATCCGCCAACGTGTCAGTTTTTTGTCATTTCGTCTACGCAAATTAATTTTATTTTTTTTAAATGAGCTCTGTTCATTTCTAAAACTGCAGGAGCAAGAACCTCTGGTGCTGTCACGTGACCGTCACAGTTCAACATCCGATAAAATAATCATCATCATGATTCCTCTCGCGTGTTTGGCCAGTCGTTCCAACGTGTGAAGTATCATTATAAACCTAAATCTCGCTCTATCCATCCGTCTGTCACGGTGGCTTGTCCAGGGTAGTCTTTCACAAACTTTTAATTTCCGCGGGGCGATGGACACGTTTGTCGGACTGGTGGAAAAGTTTGGCGGACTGGTGGAAAAAGTTTGGAGGACTGGTGGAAAAGTTTGGGGGGACTGGTGAAAAAAAGTTTGGCAGTCTGGTGGAAAAGTTTGGCGGACTGGTGGAAAAAGTTTGGAGGACTGGTGGAAAAAGTTTGGAGGACTGGTGGAAAAGTTTGGAGGACTGGTGGAAAAGTTTGGCGGACTGGTGGAAAAAGTTTGGAGGACTGGTGGAAAAGTTTGGAGGACTGGTGGAAAAGTTTGAGGACTGGTGGAAAAGTTTGGGTGGACTGGTCAAAAAAAGTTTGGCGGACCAGTTGTTGAATTTCTCACTGCTCTACGAATAGTGGGCTGGATCTGTTGATTATTTTATTTGACCATTAGTATGATATGAAAATTTTAAAAAATTTCCACCAACGATCAGCCAAAGCTAGAGAGCTCTCTTAACTGTAACCATTAAATACTTACCATCATGGCTTAGTTTATTCATTTTTATTTATTTTTTTATGTTTTAAAAACAAACATTATATTTAACACTGTGTTTAGTTTCGTCACTTTTTCTAGTGTGGACCAGAAATGTAAGGCTCACGAACCGGGGCCAATGCTCGGACCACCACTTTGTGAACCACTGGTCTAGAGCAGGGCTTCCAAAACTTTTTTAATTGACGAACCCGTAAACAAACCCACCCCCACCCTGCCGTATTTTAAAAAAAAAGGACGCATGCACCAAGGTGGCGGGAAGTAAAAACTGTGACCATCTTTGCCTCCATAAAATATCAATGCTCACAAATGCAAATCGTCAATAAAAGTTAGCTTGCGGACGTCCGCAATATACTTTACAAATGATCCCCCCCCCCAACCTTGTGAACAATGGTTTACATTTGATTTAACCCCCCCCCCCCAACCCCTGTCTCTCCAGACGTCCTGCAAGGACGACCCTTAAACCTCCATTTAAAACAAATAGATAATAATAAAATAATAATAATAATAATATATCTTTTATCACACCTTAAATCCCTGGTAATGAATATCCTTCAAATCCACAGAGAGCAATCTCATGTCAGTGTATAGGCCTCTCCATTTTATAACATCCAATAAGAGAATTTTGTTTCCCCGCAATTAAATGAGAAACGCTTCAATAATGGTAAACTTTCCTTTAATGTCCAAGCAAAAACTTTTGGTATTCTTCCATTTTACAGATAATTTTGTACAAGTATATGTTTTTAATAAACTGCGATAAAAAATGCAAATACTTTTTTGTGTGCTTTCCTTTCAAAAGGGTTTTATAAAGCGTTGGTATAGTTCCATTTAGAACGAAACAATAAATATAAAACGCGGGTATGCCTTTGTATCACCAACATACTTGTTCTTTTTTGCGGGGGGAACACTCAGTAATACAGCACATGGCATTCCTATAGTGAATTATGTATAGCTCAACTCTAATATATCCATCAATCAACACGGACTCATCATATATCTATATATATATATATATAATTCGCCAGCAAAGGTCAAACAAGACGGGTCAAACACCACGCAGGCTATTTATAGATACGCCAGAATGTGGTTGAATAATGAGTTCACTAGCGCGCAAAATGTCATTCCCGATAACTACGCTAAAATGATATATACATATCTATTTTTAGTAACGCAATTGCGTTTGGTGCGTACTATTTTCTTTTCGGAAATGAAATCGTCTCAATTTAGATATTGTGTAAAAAAAAATAGTCGGTTTAAAAGTGATTTTGGATATGAGAATATTTATATAGTTCATGGGTATGAAATAAAAAGTGTGCAGTAACGTATCATGGGGGAAGGGGTGTTGCAAATGTTGGGATTCTTTTTAAATGTGCGTTACTGGAGTTCATGTTTTGTCAAGCAACTTTGGTAGATGGGAAGTTCACGCGTTGCTGTCGCCAATGTTTGGCGGGCGCCCTTTCAATCAGAAACTCTCTCTCTGACATCAAATGTCATCTGTTCAACCAGTCGTCGTAACAGTGTAGTCAGGATCTCTGCTGATGATGTACGATAGACAATTTCTCCACAACTAGTTTTGGTAAATTTGATGCCTACATGCCCACTGAACATCTTGTAAAGTCACGTGATCTGGCAGAATGAACATTGTGGTTCTTTTACCGTGGATCGCCTTGTCGGCTCTATGTAAGTAGTATCAGAAGTGACATGTATTCATTCTGTTGTTGGTAATGAAGGGGGATAGTTAACTAAGTCTATCATATCTGTCACTGCGACTAAATCAACGTAACAAGAATCACCAAGTCACTTGATATAATTTGTCACTGGCACTTTATTTTAATTAAAAAAATGAATATACATGATAAATTAAAAACTATACTTATACTACAAGATTTCTATGTCTGTTCAGTTTTGTGTTGATTAATTATATTGACTATCGTCCTGTTGTGGTGGACTAGCGGACTGGACCGTCCCGATAGCCAACTAGGTCAAACAGTGCGCATGCGCAGAGACTGTAGTCAGAGTGTTTGATATTGTACAGTGTGTTCCGGACGCAAGCAGAGAGTCAACATTATCTAAAATGTGTACTCAGGGCCTGATGACATTTTTGATGGTGAAGAAAGTGAAGCAGACATGCATGATCAAACGAAACAGTTTACAGATCAGACAAACAGACCCAGGAGTCCTTGCTAAAGAGTCACTTAAAGATTCTACTGTGTCTACAGTAATGAGATATTGTCAAGAGGGCTGGACGTCCTCTACAAACAAAGCACACTTGAACAAGGATGCACTTATTAATGCAAGCTTTTAAAAATATTCAAGGCCCCTATCGCCGTCCATTTTATGGTTCAAGAATTGTGGTACCAAATATACTACAAGCTCAAGTTCTCCGAATTCTGCATACAGGATGTTTTGGAATCAAGCGAATGAAACAATTAGCCAGGTCATTTGTACATTGGCCCGGGCTTGATGCTCAAATGATAGAGATAGGTCGAACATGCCACGCATAAGCAGAACACGCCAGAGACCCAAACAAAGCAAGTATCCCCCCCCCCCATGGATGCTGCCATAAAAACAACGGAGTCGAGTGCATATCGACCATGTCATTAACTTTAAAGGATCACATTGGCTGGTGATGATAGATGATTATTCAAAGTATCCATGTATCCACACTACAACATCTACATCGACCAAAGCCACCACTGATCTTCTGGTGGGAAGATTTTGCTCATTTCTGCTATCCACAAACCATAGTCAGGGATAATGCTGATACTAGCTTCATCTCGGAAGAATTTCAGCATTTGTATAAAGAGAGGGGTATCGTACATCTCGCAGGCGCTCCCTATTATCCTGATACGAATGGAGCTGCTGAACGACTAATTCAAAGTTTCAAGAGTTCACTAAAGAAATCCTCATTACCTTGAAGGGAATCTCTACAAGACTTTCTACGTCAGTACCGTAGGACACCTTTGGCTAGTAGGACACCTAGCCACCTGCTGAACAGTCGACAAATAAGAACAATTATTGATACTCTAGTTCCCTCTCCTGCTCATCGAGCACTGGGACAACATCTAAAAGAAATAGCCGTCCGTAATGGGAGAAATAGAAGACCTAGTCAATCATTTAACCGGGGTGATCCATGTTACGTCAGAATATATGGAACAACAGCAGACTCCAAACCACGATGGGCTCCCGTACAATCATCAAAGTTATGGGTCCACGTCTTTTCAAGGTGAAGATTTATCCGAATGGTCCAAATGGAAGAGATCTTTAGACCAACTTCACCCCCGGTACGGAGCAGAAGAAGATTTGGAACCAATTTTGGATATAATGACAGGAAGTCCTTACCCATCAGCCCAGACAGCCCTGAGTCATCAACCGTCTACAGTTCCAGCAACTCCAAGTCCACCTAAGAAGAAGATTAACCCTCGACATCCAAGATCTTCAGACTATGTCATACCCAGAAGATCTCAAAGACAACGTCGAGCACTATTGTTACTGGACTTGTAATTGTTCGGGGAGGTGTTATGGTGGAGTAGCGGACTGGACCGTCACGATAGCCAACTAAGTCAAATAGCGCGCATGCGCAGTGACTGTAGTCAGAGTGTTTGATATTGTACAGTGTGTTTCGGACGCAAGCAGAGAGTCAACATAATCCAGAACGTGTATGATGTGTATATTTATGTAATTTTTTCATTTTTGTAAATAAAAACAAAGAAAACATAACTGGTCCTCACATTATTGCACAATTTTATTTTGGCACAGAACCAAAAAGTGACCTTTCCAGCATGGCTGCATAATACTCCCGTCCGATATCTTTGCAATGTGTCTCAACAGATTCCACCTGACAGCAAATTAGCATGCACAAAGTTTAACTTTTACAAGAATAATTTAAAAGAAATGCATTCATCACTCTCCCTTACCTTGTTGCTCTCACTCTTTCTCTCTCTCTCTTAGTCTCTTTGTCTCTCTCTCTCTCTCAGGTCCTTTCTCTTCAACTCTCTATTGTTTATATTTTTTCTCTTCATTCCTCCCTTGTCTCTCTGTATCTCTTTAACCATCTCTCTCTCCCTGTATGCATATTAACATAATTTGTACCCATCATGCAATATGTTCCAATATCGGCCAGGTTTTGCGATTGAACAAAGAGGCGTTTTACACTATGTAGCCTCGCCTAACTCTTCGAATATCTCACACAGCAAGCCCTTAGGAATGCGACCAGTGTCCATTTTCGCAAAACTGGCTGGCCAGGCAAGCGAAGCCACCTTTAACATAAGTAAAAGAACACGCTGTACAGATGGTACAATCCTGAGACTATGGGGTTTAAGTGATTTGTCCAGCAATGAATAGAATGCTTCGTAGTTAAGTTCAGTTTTTTACCACTCGTTGTATGCTTTAATGTGATTTCATCCCATAGATTAAGAACATTGCATTCTTATGTTGACTCCATCCACTGCTTACAGCAAGAGAACTCATATTTTCACTCATCCCATTAATTAAGAACATTGCATTCTTATGTTGACTCCATCCACTGCTCACAGCAAGAGCACTCATATTTTGCATTCATCCCATTGATTACAAACATTGCATTCATATGTTGACTCCATCCACTGCTTACAACAATTGAATTCATGTGTTGATTTTATCGCATTTCTTACATAAATTGCATTCATATTTTGATTTCATCTAATTGCTTACAAAAATTTGAATTCATATGTTGACATCAGCCGTTGCATACAACAAATGCATACAAATGTTGCTTTCATCCCATTGCTTAAATATTCATAACATCTTTTTATTTCTAATATTCAATCTGTCTGTAAATGAAATTATTTACTTTATGAAATACTGTTGATAAGTAATTACTCTCTTTAATTTTATTTCCTTCTGAAAACGATTTTAATTTAATTCTCTTTTTCCATTTCCGTAAAGCAGTGCGCTCATAAAGACAATAGTTTTCCTCTTTTTTATTACTTCAGTTGTACCTGCATTGACCGTCTCACTAGAAACCAAATGTACCGCAAACAACATCAAACTTTTGCTGCTGGTTGATTTCAGCGTCGACACCAATTTGACAACCACTCGATTGAAGAACATCGTCTCATACTTCATCACCAAGGTGAAGGACGGCATGATAAAAAACCTGGACCTGTGCCTGGTGGATCCATTTCAAAAGAAAACCTTATTCAATCTGACCAATGTGAATTCATCACAGGAGATCACGTCTGTTATCGACCAGCTCGTCGAGTCAAATATAAACCATGATGACTTTGATAAATCTTTACGTGTTGAAACCGAATTTTTCTTGGCCCTTGAGTATTCAGTCAAAGTTATTTCTTACGAAATAAATGAACATAAGGAACATGTTGTCGTAATTCTGTCAAGCTGCCCTGAGAGGTGCGAGAACCTCGTTTTTTTCGATTTTAAACTTTTGAGGCAAAGCGATATTTCGAAAATAATCATCTTGTTGGACGTTCGTTCCAAAATAGACCCCAAAATTTATAATGAAAAATACATTTACTGGAACGACGAAGTAGGACCTGATGTGGTATTCATCGAACCCAAAGATGACTTCCACATTTACAATCCAGTTACTCTTGACCACTGTGAAGACTGCTCCGAAAACTGGACAAGGTATACCTATTCAGGACACAGGATATCTTGTTATTGGATAGAAAGATTGGAAACGCCAATCTCCTGGTCAAACGCGTCCAGTCGTTGCGAGTCTTTCAAGTCTTCCCTGCCGGCGATTGAGACAGAGGATGAGCTAAAGTTTCTAATAGAGCATCTATTTCAAAATAGAAACTTCAAAAAAGCTGATCTCAGTTTGACTGAAACAACGGTGACTGCAGTCGTTAACGTCGGACTGCTTAAAAGATTTGGGTTTCAACAACGTCATTACATGTGGACCAATTCAAGACCTTTTAATTTAAAGGCAAGTTTTGAAAGTGTTGATAGTAGGGATCGTTGTGTGGCATTTTCCTTTCATTTCGAGGCATGGGACTGGAAAGATGAAATCAAATGGAAATCTGTCAACTGTGATGACCTCGTTTCAACAATACTTGTGTGTGAAATGGAAAGTCGATTGAGTCATGGTATTAACCAACAGAAGAATAAAATACTAAGTACAGCTCAAAGTAATCAACATGGGCGACTTAATGTCATGTCAGGTGATATAAAAAGTTTGCTCGTGGAAAAGATCGATAAAGACTGGGGAATGTTCTACTGTCAGGATGGCAGTGAGACCGTTGTAGCTTATATATTAGTTTGTGACGGATCAAGGGACTGCAATAACGGAAGAGACGAGCAATATTGTAATACTTTTTCATCGATAGAAAAGCGAAGCAAACATGTATGTGTTAATCCAAATGGAGTAGGTAAGTATCCCACCAGGGACTCTATCCCTTTAGAGGCACGTTGCAATATGATCCAAGATTGTCCTGACAACAGCGATGAGCAAGGTTGTGATGGATGTCTGGGCAGACAATGCCACGATCGTACGTGCCTCCCTGGTCATTGGTTATCACGTGATCTTGATGAATGTCATCTTTATAATGGGACCAATGGAAGGGCGTATTTAAATGTGTCATATCCTTGTAAAGGCGACTGCTCTGAATTGGTCCAGTTCAATCATGAAATTAGTTTATGTAATAAAAACCTGGCATTGGAGGATTACCAATTGTATAAAAACCTTACCGGTGGTTTAGAGTGGTCGCCAAAATGTTTATATCTCAGAGGCAGGGACGGAAGCCCCACAGGCTGCAACAACAAATACCATCTGAGAGACTGTAGCACATTTCAATGTCCTGAGGGATTTCTGCAGTGTCCGGACTCATACTGTGTTCCCGTGTATTATTTCAACGATAGATTATTGGACTGTCCTTACGGTGAAGATGAAGTCACAAGCTTCGGAGCTTTGTATGACACTGACTACATTTTTCTTTGTTGGAATTCAGATATTTTCATCCACGTAGTACACGAATGTGACGGTGTTCCACAGTGTCCATACGGTGAGGATGAAACTCATTGTCGTGTCACGTGTCCACCTGGCTTTAAGTGTCATGGGCAAGCTGTTGAAATCGGCAACCACACATTAGTCCCCGAAATCAAATCTCTAAATATTTTTGACATAAAAACTAAATTTTTAAACATCTCAGGCGTCGACCTTTCCAAATTAAAGGACATATTTATTTTCCCAAACTTACTTGAGATCCATGCAACAAACTGTAGCATAAAAGATCTTGGTAAAATCTTTGTTATGGAATTTACAAACTTTTACTTATACACCGCAAATTTCAGCTACAACAAACTCGAGGTGTTGACTGATTCAGGGCCACTCTCTCGTCTAAACAATTTACAATTCTTGAATCTGTCACATAATAAAAACCTGTCTAAAATCGGGTTTTACGGCATCTGGTCGCCAAAACTGCACACACTTGATTTATCTTTTACGGGAATTTCCGTTATAAATCTGTTTGTATTAGAACACTACACGTCTATTCGAATCTTGATTCTTTCCAACACAAAGATAGCACACGTTGGTTCTTTTCAGTGGATAAAAAGCTTGGAGTTTTTAAATCTAGAGAAAACATCACTAAGTACAGAGGTTATGACAAAGATATTACAATCAGTAAACGTTAGGTCAGGTCTGTATGTAGACAACTATATATACTGCTGTCCTCAAATTTCAACTGGCGGCACACCTAAACACGTGTGTCACGCACCGCCAGTAGCAATCTCTTCATGTGAAGATCTCCTGAGTAATTTATTGAAACGTTCACTTCTGTGGTTGGTTGCAGCCATGTCATTGGCTGGGAACATCGTCGTCATCACCTACCGGTTATTTTATGACAGGGGAATCTTCAAGAAAGCTTACGGCATATTTGTTACAAACTTGAGCTTGTCAGATTTTTTCATGGGCGTGTATCTGCTTATTATCGCCTCTACTGACGTCCGTTACAGAGACGAGTATGTTCTCCATGAAAGTGTTTGGCGCCGCAGTGCACTGTGTCAGACTGCTGGGTTTCTGTCCACTCTCTCCAGTGAAACCTCAACTTTCTTTGTGTTCTTTATCACCCTTGACCGATGTCTGGTCATCAAGTTTCCATTCAGTGACCACAGATTTACAAAATCGGGTTTATTTCTATCCGTTCTCTTTGCCTGGATCTTTGGATTCATTCTCGCTTTAGTTCCGCTCATTTATCCAGAGTGGATAATTTACTCAACCAACGGGATGTGTTTGGGCTTGACGCTGGGCAGTGACCGAAATCTTGGCTGGCATTATGCATTTGGATTGTTTATTTGCTTCAATTTTATTTTATTCCTTTGCATTGCTTGTGGTCAAATGTTCATCTTCCGTTCGATATCTTCCAGCCAAAGTTTTCAAATGTCAAACGCTATGAGTTCTGTTAGGATGTCGCAGGACATTGACATTGCTAAACAACACTTTTTGGTTGTGTTGTCCAACTTCCTGTGCTGGTTTCCCATCTGTGTCTTAGGTTTCCTTTCAATGACAGGATACGAGGTCAGCCCAGACACCTACGCCTGGTTGGTCGTTTTTGTCATGCCACTAAACGCGGCCGTTAACCCCATGATCTACACGATACCCGTTATGTACAGCAAGTGGCAGGACTTTAAGAAAGGGGAAACTACCTGGACTCTAACGTCGGGTCAACCAATTAACAACTCTTGAGACCAAAATGAAACTGAAGAATTTGAATTGATTCCAAACGATTAGGACTAAAACTCAGCAGTTTCTTTAACACATTCTTTTTAATTCTATAAATAAAATAGCACTAAATAAAATTATTCAGTCTTTCAAGTTCAGCTATGCTCATTTCACACGACCAAAGTTTCGCCATTTTCGTTTCATATTTATTTTTTTCAATGTTCTTTTTCTATTTTGTGTTACAACATCGTTCTTTCAAATAGAAAGTCTGACGAAAATGGGATCGTGTGAACTGAGCATAACTCGGAAATTTGTGTTATGAACACAAAATATGGGGATAGACCTTGTCGTTCCTGCAGTTATAGTTGTGTTGTGACTTTCTTGGGAGTCAAAAACTGGCTGGCGGACCACTTCAGGCAGAAGTGGTACAGGCAATGGGCTGACAACACGACCGCCAGAGGCGTCTATTCGAATTTGCCCACTCCTAGCAAACATGACCCATGTTGGGAGTTAGGTCGTAGATTACAGAGTCTAGTGACGCAGATGCGCACCGAGCACTGCACCTTGCGCACATATTTCTGGAGGTTGTACAACAACAGAGATCCTACCTGCCGGCATTGCAGCCTGGCCCCAGAGACCCTAGAACATCTGTTGACTGAATGTCCCACACTAGAATGTCCCGGGGGAAGTCAGGGCGGTTGGAGGATCCTTTGTGAGGGAAATGTTGTATGGCTCAGCTCAGCAGATGGAGTTGATAGCCAATTTACTAGCCGGGGTCATAAGAGAGTAATCTCAGACCTTCACCAGAATATGTGCGATAGATAGTTGTGTTGCCAGCAGTTTGTATTATTCGCTCTCCGCACCTGAAGATGTTCGATGCTTTATCCAACGGAGAGTCCAGCTTGTGCACGGAAAGCCCTCCCGCGTGCGGGACATGTGTGTTTTGGTGGTCCAAGGTTAGATTTGTTATGTTTGAGTCCCACTTGTATATTTCAGTTGGTTCATGGAGATGACCATGGTGTATCCAAGATTGAGCTGCACAGTCACCTGCAGGTAATTTCCTTGACTTTGACTTGTGATTTAAGGTCCACGTCACGTTGGCTTCAGCTGCCTTTTCACTCATTGCATCATACAAGGATCTCATCTAAAAAGCATTATTTTTTTTAGATAATACATTGGATGTGCTACATTTTCAATAAATACTTTACATATATATATATATATATATATATATATATTTATATATATATATATATATATATATTTATATATATATATGAGATGTGTTACCAATCTTATATATTTTTTTATTTATATATTTCACACTTTATTACATATATATTATCTGTCTTAATATATATATATATATATATATATATATATTTATATATATATATATATATATATATTTATATATAAATATGAGATGTGCTACCAATCTAATACATTTTTTTAATTATATATTCCACACTGTATTACAAATATATTACCTGTCTTACAATTTTATTATGCAAGATTTTCAGTGTGGTACCCACATTTTATAATTATAATCTAATAATAGAATATTTGTAGAATCCCTAAAATTGTTCACGTAATATATTAGATTTCCTACATTTGTTAATATTATATAATGTTTATTTTTTATTTTTTTATTGTATGGATTTCATTATTATTATTATGTGTTAACTCAATTATGTAGCTTTATTATCATGTGTTGCCTCATTAATAGCTTTATTATCATGTGTAACCTTAAATATGTAGCTTCATTATTATGTGTTACCTTAAATGTGTAGCTTTATTATTATGTATTACCTTAAATATGTAGCTTTATTATTCTAATGTGTTACCTTAAATATGTAGCTTTATTATCATGTTTTACCTTAAATATGTAGCTTTATTATCATGTGTTAACTTAAATATGTAGCTTTATTATTATGTGTTACCTTAAAATGTAGCTTTATTATCATGTATTACCTTAAATATGTAGCTTTATTATCATGTGTTACCTTAAATATGTAGCTTTATTATCATGTATTACCTTAAATATGTAGCTTTATTATCATGTGTTACCTTAAATAGGTAGCTTTATTATCATGTGTTACATTAAATATGTAGCTTCATTATTATGTGTTACCTTAAATATGCAGCTTTATCCTTATTATGTGTTAACTTAAATATGTAGCTTTATTATCATGTGCTACCTTAAATATGTAGCTTTATAATTATTAATTGTTACCTTAAATATGTAGGTTTATTATTTTGTATTACCTTAAATATATAGCATTATTATCATGTGTTACCTAAAATATGTAGCTTTATTACAAGGTGTTACCTTAAATATGTAGCTTCATTATTATGTGTTAACTTAAATATGTAGCTTTATTATCATGTGCTACCTTAAATATGTAGCTTTATAATTATTAATTGTTACCTTAAATATGTAGGTTTATTATTTTGTATTACCTTAAATATATAGCATTATTATCATGTGTTACCTAAAATATGTAGCTTTATTACAAGGTGTTACCTTAAATATGTAGCTTCATTATTATGTGTTAACTTAAATATGTAGCTTTATTATCATGTGCTACCTTAAATATGTAGCTTTATAATTATTAATTGTTACCTTAAATATGTAGGTTTATTATTTTGTATTACCTTAAATATATAGCATTATTATCATGTGTTACCTAAAATATGTAGCTTTATTACAAGGTGTTACCTTAAATATGTAGCTTCATTATTATGTGTTACCTTAAATATGTAGCTTGATTATTATTATGCGTTACCTTAAATATTTCGCTTTATTATCCTGTGTTATCTTAAATATGTAGCTTTATTATTATTATGTGTTACCTTAAATATGCAGCTTTATTATCATGTGTTACCCCAAACATGTATCCTTAACAATTATTGGAGACAATTAATCATAAAATAACAGTCCCTTGATCTTCCAAGAGTGTAAGTACTCACTAACTCCGTTTTACGATCATAAACATGTTTGTTTTTTTGTGACGAACAATTGGTATAATTTTGTTATTTGTTGTTTATTTCTTTATTTTATAAAAACTTTTCCTTTTCGCAAGGGATGTTATTCGGCTGTTTTGAGTTTCTCCTTAAATTTTGTGACTTGCTTCCCCTTTTGTCACCGTAACAGCTGCGTTGCCCGTTTGTGTTTTATTCACGTGTCAATGTCCCGTCACGCCTAACATCCTTTTTTTTTTTTTTGCTCAGTGCTATAATATAAAACGTGGAGTTGTTGGGGGTGGGGGGTGGGTGGTGCCGAAAAAGAAGCAGGACACACCAGAAGCAAAATATATATTATATGAGAGATATAATGTGAGAGCTCAGGAGGCTCCAACACAATAGTATACAATGCTTCATTTGCCCCCCCCCCCACTTTTTTCGTTGTTTCCCTTTGTTTAGTGACAATACATTTTAAGCACCTTCATGCATCTGCAAGAATTGTTGTTAAAAATTATAAATTTTTCATTTCTTACAAATATGGAATCCATGGGGTATTAAATCTAGTCATATTAAAGTAAACGTATCAACATTTTATTCATTTATTTAATTAAATGCATATATATATATATATATATATATATATATATATATATNATTACGTATATATATTACGTATATTTATATTTAACGTCATTTGCGTTTTATATTATCCAAAGATTTTTAAAAAAATGTAATACATTTTAAACATGAAATGACAGCATGTAATTGAACGCAAGTGCCGAACTTTGCACACAAATATAAATTTAAAGAATCCCTAAATACATATTATTTTTTTTTGTATATATATGGCATCCTTCTGTCTTAGTGAGACGATGGGGTAACTGTGCAGTTATACACTTCTACGAGTGGCACATTAGGCCAATCCTGGAATGATAATCTCGGCTGCATTTCTCACGGGAGAATATTTGATTCTTGGTTCTATTTGGCCTTCCGTCTTGTTCTTGTTGTTGCAAGGTCTTCGTTTCACGCATCTTCTGCCCCTTTTTTTACTTCATCAAATATGCAAAAAAGCAAAAGAAAATGTCACGCGCAAAACGCATTTAAAAAAAAAGAAAAAAAAAAGAGAATTTCGTTTGCCGCTGTTTTGGGAAATTTTATTTAGCGAAATTAGTGTCGAATTTTATAGTCCAATTTTAAAGTCAAATTTTAAAGTCGAATTTTAGAGTCGAATTTAGAGTCGAATTTCGCTGAGGAATGAAGATTTTATTCATGGCCTTTTTTTTTTTAAAAATGGCTTTATTAAAAAACCATCTTCAAGATCCACAATTGAAGACATAAATTGTTTAAGGTGAATGTTAGACTTCTTCTTACAGTAATCTCATCTCATTTTAACTGTAGCACAATTTTCATAATCGGTCGATTAATTTAGCTTAATATAAGTTTTATTTTGAACTGAAATATGTTTAGCGGGGCATGAATTTTTCTTTTGTTTAACGCAGCATGAGACATGTTTGTTTAACTGAACATGGTTTTTTTTTTTTTTAAATGATTATGAGATGTTTGTTCAACTGTTTGTTTTTGAAATGTTTGTTTTAAAAATATAATTTTAAAAAACTCGTATAAATCCTTTATATTATGCATTTTTATTTGCATTTATGTAATGGTACGTAATGTATCATTTATTAAGAAGCGGTTATGTAAATCGGTAAAACACGTTTCATATTTTCTTCATTTTCTAATTTGAAAAAATATCTTTAGCATACGCAAAATACGTGGCATTTCCAAAGGACATAGTGACAGTTGAATGAGTAATTTCCACTCCAAAACACGCACCAGTTGAACAAATCATTAACACCCTCCCCCACCACACAAACACATTTTTTGTTGTCATGGGCAACGAGTCTATGTGCCAAGTTTCAGCTCGATAAGATGACGGAAAGTGGGTCAATTAGCCTTCCAAAAATATTGCCAAAAACACACGAAGAAAAGCGGAGTTAACATGAATGATTTAAAAATAATGGCTGCCATTGGTCAGCAATGCGCAAATGTAAAAAAAAAAAAAAAATGTTTTTAATGTAGATGTGCACAGAACAGAATAATTGCGCACAGTTTTGGGGCTCCGGCTCAAGCATCACGAAGAATCAACCACAGTCCTCAGGCGAAGATTTTGTTTCATAAGCGTTTACAGCCACCTCAGAGCAGATGGTTTTCCCAACGTGACGCTAGACGGCAGCACATGGGCTGCGTGGAGAGGAGGTTTAGGAGCAGAGGAGAATTTAGCTTCCACATTATGGATTGAAATATTAAGTTGTGGTTTGTTGGTTGTTGTTGTGGTTTGTTAGTTGTTGTTGTTGTGGTTTGTTGGTTGTTGTTGTTGTTGTTTTTTTTGGTTGTTGTTGTTGTGGTTGTTTTTTTGTGGGAAGGGGTTCAATTCTTCAATAACGTTTTCTTTTACGTAATACGTCAGTATTTTGTATTCTAAATTCTAGAGTTTATCTTTGTAATTCTATCAATAAATTAGAAGTTCGTTATTTTTTCAGATTTAAAATGCACGTTTAATTTTGTAGAGGGTGGCAAGGCTTAGTTGTTGTTGTTTTGGTTGTTGTTGTTGTGGTTGTTTTTTTTGTGGGAAGGGGTTCAATTCTTCAATAACGTTTTCTTTTACGTAATACGTCAGTATTTTGTATTCTAAATTCTAGAGTTTATCTTTGTAATTCTATCAATAAATTAGAAGTTCGTTATTTTTTCAGATTTAAAATGCACGTTTAATTTTGTAGAGGGTGGCAAGGCTTAGTTGTTGTTGTTTTGGTTGTTGTTGTTGTGGTTGTTTTTTTTGTGGGAAGGGGTTCAATTCTTCAATAACGTTTTCTTTTACGTAATACGTCAGTATTTTGTATTCTAAATTCTAGAGTTTATCTTTGTAATTCTATCAATAAATTAGAAGTTCGTCATTTTTTCAGATTTAAAATGCACGTTTAATTTTGTAGAGGGTGGCAAGGCTTAGTTGTTGTTGTTTTTTAAAGGCGTAAAGGGAAAGGGGCAAGACTAGTTAAATTATTCGTAAGGGTGAAAGACTAGTGCCATAAATAACTCGTAGGGACGCAAGACAAGACCCAATACTTCGTAATGGGGTGCAGAGCATAGAAAACGTTGGCACACTGTTGTAGAGTAAAAGAGGTAACAAGAAGAGTTTCAAACTATAGAGAGTAAGACATAAAAAGGGATGGGGTGCGGGAGGGAGGATAATCTGTGTACACCATTTCGTCTCTTTTGGATTATCCTTATGCATAGACTTTTCAGTTCAGAGATGCCAAAATGCTTTAAAACTATCACAAACACCGGCCAATGCTATGTACCGTAAGTGAAGTTTTACATAAAAGAAGAGGGGGGGGGGGGAGTGAAACAACTGTCACAGAAGATCTATTCAAACGGTCAGGATAATAATGCACACAAACATCTTAAATAACTGATTTAAGCATATAAATTAAAAATTGAAAGTTTAAATAAATTAATGCTATGTACCGTAAGTGAAGTTTTACATAAAAGAAGAGGGGGGGGGGGAGTGAAACAACTGTCACAGAAGATCTATTCAAACGGTCAGGATAATAATGCACACAAACATCTTAAATAACTGATTTAAGCATATAAATTAAAAATTGAAAGTTTAAATAAATTTAAGTTTATGACATTCCAAAGGCTGTACTCAGTTTAATCGCATTGATTGCCAGTTTTAAAAAAAGCAATAAAAAGGCTAAAGAGTTTAGCTGGTATTCAGTAAGTTGGTTTTATTATGTTCTTTTATAAACTAGACTATATCTTCTTAGCTATTACAAACCGGACTATGAAATGGCACGGCCCAGCACTCTCGCATACACCAGACTTTACTAAGACACATTCCAGCTCACCACGCTGCAATACGTCATAATGCAACCCCCCCCCCAACCTTCTAAGCTACTAAAACCCTGTCTATACAGAACTCGTATAGCTATTGAGCCCCAGACCACATATAGGCCACCGTTCGGAAATCCTAGCTGCCTAACACTAAACTCTACAATGTCACGGCCCAGTCCTTGTTTATCTGCGTATTTCCGTTTGTTTCGTTAACAATAAGCTGTCCTGATTCCAAGTTTTGGGGTAACGCTTTAAGATGCTCACGAAGACTCGCCTGTACTTGGAGCTCAGGTCAAGAAATATGAAAATGTTCACGGTGGAATTGATGGCACCGATGGGGAAGAGCACCGAAAACGTAGCGATGTAAAAGTTCCTGTAGCGCCCGGCGATGTTGTATTCCTTGACCAACATCATGAGGAACGTGGCGACCACGCCGGGAACGGAGAACACGATGAACACGACCGATATCACGATGACCATCTTGACCAGCTTCTTGTCCCTCCTGGTCGCCGCGGTGTTTTTCGAGGACGTCGACGCGGCGCTCCTCCACTCGGCATTGCGGAGGAACGTCTGTATCAGCCCGACCGTGAACACCACCACGACGACGAAGACGCCGAGCTGCACCGCGACGTTGATGGTCAGGGATGCGTTCTCCAGGTCGTAGACGTTCTCCGAAAAGATGAGACCGATGGAGGTCCGGTTGAGGCGAGGGTTGAACGTCTCGCCCAAACGTGAACCCACGAACGCGGGGACGATGCTGGCGAACATGAAAGCGGACACGCCGATGGCGACGGTGGTTATTCTCCCGGCCGTGACGATCGATTTCACTTTGAGCGGCAGGGAGACGCAGAGGAACCGCTCGACCGTGATCACGGCCGTCATGCAGCCGGCGATGCGGCTGAAGCAGGCGTAGGGCCACCCGAAGGCGATGTAGCTGACGGAGTCACTGACCTCCACGGCGGACACCGCTCCCACGAAAAGAGGGTTGTAGGTGACGCTGTAGCCCACGAGCGCGAGGACCACCCCCAGGTCGGCGAGCGCGAGGCTCAGCAGCGAGATGTTGATCGTGTCGGAGAAGCCGAGCTTGACGAAGATGATGACGTTGATGAGGTTGAACAGGACGCCGAAGGCGCTGACGACGCCGCAGAGGAGGACGTAGTTAACCAGTGTGAAAGTCTGCAACATCCCGTCGGTGATGCAGACCTCGAAAAAGTCCCACTCATGGAGAGCGGTAGATGTGTTTGCATTCGTTTCCTCCATTGTGTGTGATACTGTCCTAGTAATAAGTTGTTGTTTTTTTTTTATATCCCTGAACGCACAGTGTTATTAAATTGTTAATCAATTATTTCAAGGTTCAATATTTTTTACTGTTTTTTTTTTTAAATTTCAAATAAGACCATTGACAGTTGAAATCATTTTAGATTTTAATTTTCCTCCCAGATCTTTCCCTCTAATTCGCCCTCTTTTCATTGGGAATATTTTAAATTAAAACCTCAGGGGGGTAATGTGAGATGTCACCATGATTTTATTTATGATTACGCCATTATCATATCTCTGGGTGAGCTATTCAGTCAACGCCTGAAGGAAAAACGAGACTCGTACTTTAATTGTCGAATGACATCGGTTTTTGAAAACGATTTCTAAATAGTATGCGTGGTTGACTCCACAAGCCAAAATATTAAATAAATATTCCCCAAGACTAATTTCTTAATCTAACAAGCTTTATTTAAGATATTTTGTTAACATTGAACAGTGTGATATTTTTGATTGGCTAGGTAAACTTATAGTGAGTGTGTGTTTGTGTATGTGGGTGTGTATGTGTTTCTTTGTGTTAACGTATGAAGGCTAAATTAAACCTTGTAAAGCACAGCGTTTGAAAAAAAAAATTAAACTCAATGTGACACAGGCCGTATAAGTTTAGAGCCGAACTGTTCATATTCATTATTTTGTGGACGGTTGGAGATGTGAGAGTAGTATATTATTAATTCTGTAAGTGTACTAATAATGTAAGCTAACATTAATATGAGTTTATATAACTTTTTAGATTAAAACGTGATATTTTTTGTCTGTGTTTTATCACACGACCGCCGAAAATATGATCAAAAATCATTTTTCATTATTGTAAAAACTAAAAAAAAAATGCTTTAAATGTTGCAATCTTATCTGAGTTTTCTTATCTCATTTTCTTGCGTATGTGGTTGCTAATTTCCTGTACTAGAAAATAAGAAAGATAATTAAATACATTGCCACGGTGAAAGTCGACTACAATTTGTACCCACTGAGTTATAGGTATAAAAAAAAGCGTTCGTTTTTTTTTAAACAGTAAATATCTGTTATGTGTTTGAAGGATGGAATGGCGTGGCATTGTCAGTGCAGAGATAAATAATCAATATTAAATAAGAGAACCAACGCGTCTTGGTTGAAATGTCATGGGTGAATTACTTCAGTTCCTCGATATCTTCACGTTCTTCGTGACCTCCACGGCATAAGTTCATTTGCCAGAGGGTTATAGAGCGCAAAGGTACTTAGATGTTGGGGGGGAGGGGAGGGGAGGGGGGGACAACTCTCGGATAATCGCTTTTGTAATTTAATTATCCCCCCTTTTGCAGTCAAACCTATAGAAACAATGACTGACAGTATTTTCTTTCTTGTTTTTTTTGTTGTTTTTTTCTTTTTTTAAAGGCTCGCAGAGAGATTACTCACTAAACAAAATCAACTCATCAGATTTATTGAAATCTATCTCATAAGGATGAAGAAATTTTAATATACTTAATAAAACAGTTATAATATAAAGAACTGAAGAAGAAACATTTTAGTCACTGAAATGCAATGCGAACTTCAGCAACAAGTCGTTCGTTTAGATCAGTATTTTATTGACGATAGCTGTGTTCAAGTATTTTAATATTTAATCATTGATTCATTCTAGTCCGATCAAATTCAACAAATGCTCGGTTCCTCCAGCCTTTTACGTAAGGACAACGAGATATATTTTGTTACAGGATTGCAGGACTTCAACCAGTGATATTTAAGGACTTTATAGTCATTTTCACAATATATATATAAATATACGATTGATTTCTATTTACGTACACATTGTCCATATAAGGCTAACATGTTCAGGTCTTTTTTTTTTTTAATGGTCATGTCTTGTATTAAGTTGTCTTGTGTTTTTTGTCAACGTGTAAGAGGCGGGCCATCCGTGTAGTGATTCGTAAATTTATTCAAGCTCCATCACACTTAATGTATACATATCTAATGAATCTTCTTTTAAAAAAAAAAAAAAAACTTATACAAATAAGTGCAATCCAAGAGCTCTTATGACATGACAGATGCTACGAATGCTCAATTATAATTCTTCATACATCCTGGTGACGTCTCGCGACAGTGGATTGCTTTTCGAGCGACACTCTTCCGATTCAACGTGTTTTAAAATGGGGTACAGTGCTCCTAAAACCCATGTACACAATCGCGTTTGCCCATAAACTTGATGAAGGGGAACGAACATTAAGACATCGTTGCTGGATGCTGAAATTGAAGCGTCGAATAAAAATATCAAAATTTAACACAAGGAAACACATTTGTGTTTCTAAAGAAGAAGCTTCTGGAAATGTATTATCTTTCATACGACTACTATACGATGTTCTATTTTCCTTAATTACTAGAGTGTTATGGTCTATTTTACTCTACACATTTTTTTTTAAACCTCTAGGGTTCACAAAAACACGCTGAGAACTTTATGCTTCAAAGTGTGGAAATGGATTTATAGGTTGTTCACGGTTCCGATTTTGATGAAAGTGGATGAAAAAACAAGACTTAAAATTGACTGTTTTGATAATAGAACTTTAAGTAATACGGCTGAGCGACCGAAACAAAATGTAAGGTTGAAGATCGTGTCGAAAACACAGCAGACGTGTTAAAAAAACAACCAAGTTGCATAGTGACATAAAACATCATCTAAACTTCATAGTTACGGTCAAACATTATTTTACCACAGCTTTATGTTACGATAATTCTATGGACAGATAGAAAGAAAGGTGGGTTTTTTTTTGGTCTCGTTATTTAAAAAAAACAAATATTAGATGCGTTATTGCAGAGTACTAGCGGTAAAAACAAAAAAGCGATAAGTTCAGAGTACGACGAATGCTAACGTAACAAATAAGTAGGACTGACTGCTAATCTTTTAAATTGATCTCGTCCCACTTTGTTGTAAGGTATAATGATGTGTTATTCAGAAACGAAACGAACGATGAATACATGGCTTTTAAAGTTAGACAATTCTCCCCAACAAAGAGTTACGCCCCCCTCCCGATTCGGCGGGTTTCATTCAAGTTAACACACAAGATGAATAACTGCTAGTTTAATATTTAATAATTGTATCAAATTGTTAATAACGCCGAATGATCCCCATTATTTCCCGTTCATACTCTTGACATTTATTTGCACGGATTTGGAAACGACGGGAGATTGCTACAAGACATGTGTTTTTTAAATTTTTAAAAAAAATCATTCAGGGTAGGCTAACATTTTAACTAGTCAGGTTCGTGTAAAAAAAAACACGAGATAATTTCCATGTTCTGAGACGAAACCATTAAAAAAAATAATCATCAACCTATTTAACGTGATCCCTGAAGTGTAGCTACAGTCCAAAGTTTGTTTTAAGCAAGTTGTAATGCCAGGTAGACACAAGCGCCACCCATCTTTAACGTCCAGTCGTGAACGGTGCTTCGTGTTCAGTTTCACCAGAGACGATGCATATCCGAACCCGCGGGGATACGACGCTGAACGGGGTGAAACAATCCACAAATCTATTTCGGGCACATCCGGGTTTTCCTTTGACGCGTGCACCAAAACCTGTGTTAAGCTGATGTTGTCGTGCATCGTTTTCGGCGCGGTGTCGCTGGCCATCTCGGTGACTTGGGTCAATTCTCTTGACGGCCTCACGATGTCATCGGTGTTGGCGGGCAGTGGGCTGGGAGCGAACGGTAAACTGTGCACATTCGCTTCGTCAAAATAAATTTGAAATGCCCCAATGAGCCAGACTGATTGTTTTTAGAGATCACATTGTGAAATTTTGACATGCTAGACTTTCCAGATTTAATTGTGTATTTAAAGATGCATGTAATTGGGTTGAAAAAAGACAATAAAATGGCATTTCGAAGGTTTTATTGTGACAGAAATCTCGATTTCTCAAGTAAAGAGTCCTATTGTGGAAGAGAGCAATGCAATGGGTTTTCTTCCACGTTCAAACAAAAGTTGTTCAAACACACAAGACAATGTAAGCGACCAAGGAATTTTAATTCAAATTTACTCAAAGTTGCTAACTGATTCCCTGGAGAAAGTCTAGCTCACGGGAAATCTCGTAGTTTAAAAAGGCTGCTAAAACTATGTGCACACTGACTTCAAACGAGCATAACTATATAAAATGAACTGTGTATGTCAATGTTCATGACAGAAGATAAGACTGCAAGGATGTGAAAGTTTTATGCAGCATGATTTTCTCGATAACTCATTCATGTTGAATGCGCCCCTGCGTGCAGCAATACACCGATGTTTTAACACATTTCAGATCCCCCCTTACGTTAAAAATAACTTTGATGCACCTTTTTGTTGATAAAACACTTTGAAAACCGACCCATGGGGATACGGCAAGCGGTATATTCTTTAGGTATACTAACCCAGCAAGCGCTCTAGTCATTGCCATATGAATTCATTATAATTCATTAAAAATAATGTGTATTGCACTAGTGTCTAATAAGATGAAGCTACACAAAAGGCTTTTTGTATCATCTTAAAAGCCATCCTTCCATAAATATTTCGTGACGTTCATTGCAATAGTTTGTCTAGCCACATTGGTTAAATCCTTCCACTATTTCTCAATTTTTTTTTCTATCATGGATATGGACAACGCTTTTGTCTATGTCAAATTGTCCCAATCAGATCAACTGGTAATACTTTCGTACGATGCCATGCCTTTTTCTCTTCGATTTCTAGCAAAGGGTTCTTCGACGATTTCTCGACACCGAGCTGTAGCAGAATGCATTAGCAATTAGAATTTTTCAGGCGCAATTACTACGAAGCATCAGTAGAAACTCATGGCCAAAAATATCTGAAATAAAGCACAGAGACTTTCAACGTTCGCTGCAACTATTTGGTACAACTGCGTATCTTATTGATGGAGGTGGCTTATCACTCATCTGAAACAACCAAGCTCCATCATCAGGACATAACTGAGAAGGACGCACCTGAAAAAGAAAATGATATTATAATTGTGCCTAAGTAAACAGACATCCATTGACAGTCCAACCAAAAATGTGTGACCGATTGACAGAACCAAAGATATCTGGCACAGATAGAAAGAACCAAAGAGACCTGTCACAGATTGACACAACCAAAGAAATCTGTCACAGATTGACACAACCAAAGAAATCCGTCACAGATTGACACAACCAAAGAAATCGGTCACAGATTGACACAACCAAAGAAATCCGTCACAGATTGACACAACCAAAGAAATCCTTCACAGATTGACACAAACAAAGAAATCCGTCACAGATTGACACAACCAAAGAAATCCTTCACAGATTGACACAAACAAAGAAATCCGTCACAGATTGACACAACCAAAAAAATCCTTCACAGATTGACACAAACAAAGAAATCCGTCACAGATTGACACAAACAAAGAAATCCGTCACAGATTGACACAACCAAAGAAATCCGTCACAGATTGACACAACCAAAGAAATCCTTCACAGATTGACACAAACAAAGAAATCAGTCACAGATTGACACAACCAAAGAAATCGGTCACAGATTGACACAACCAAAGAAATCATTCACAGATTGACGGAACCAAAGAAATCGGTCACAGATTGACACAAACAAAGAAATCGGTCACAGATTGACACAACCAAAGAAATCGGTCACAGATTGACACAACCAAAGAAATCATTCACAGATTGACGGAACCAAAGAAATCGGTCACAGATTGACACAAACAAAGAAATCGGTCACAGATTGACACAAACAAAGAAATCTGTCACTGATTGACACAACCATAGAAATCCGTCACAGATTGACACAACCAAAGAAATCCGTCACAGATTGACACAACCAAAGAAATCCTTCACAGATTGACACAACCAAAGAAATCCTTCACAGATTGACACAAACAAAGAAATCGGTCACAGATTGACACAACCAAAGAAATCCGTCACAGATTGACACAACCAAAGAAATCCGTCACAAATTGACACAACCAAAGAAATCCGTCACAGATTGACACAACCAAAGAATTCCGTCACAGATTGACACAACCAAAGAAATCTGTCACTGATTGACGGAACCAAAGAAATCTGTCACTGATTGACACAACCATAGAAATCCGTCACAGATTGACACAACCAAAGAAACCTGTCACAGATTGACGGAACCAAAGAAATCCTTCACAGATTGACGGAACCAAAGAAATCCGTCACATATTGACGGAACCAAAGAAATCCGTCACAGATTGACACAACCAAAGAAATCCGTCACAGATTGACACAACCAAAGAAATCCGTCACAGATTGACGGAACCAAAGAAATCCGTCACAGTTTGACGGAACCAAAGAAATCCGTCACAGTTTGACGGAACCAAAATAATCTATGACAGATTGAAAGAACCAAAGTTATCTTCACAGATTGAAAGATCCAAAGTAATACGTCACAGATTGAAAGAACCAAAGTAATATAATAAAGAATTAAAGAACCAAAGTAATCTGTGACAGATTGAAAGAACCAAAGTAATATGTCACAGATTGAAAGAGACAAAAGAAATCTGTCACAGATTGAAAGAAACAAAGAAATATATCACAGATTGACAGAGCCAAAGTAATATGTCACAGATTGAAAGAACCAAAATAATCTGCCATAGATTGAATGAACCATAGAGAAATTTTCGACGTATGGAAAATTGACCCTGCAAACAGCTCCCAAAACAACATTCGATTGACAAATATGTCATTACTTGACAATTGCTTTAAGTAGCAAATAATGGAACAAGGTATGTGGAAGATTGAAATATAAAAACAGGACAACAAAAGAACGTTTCGACCAAGCGCCTACCTCAGCAGAAAAGACAAATGAAGAAATAACAAGAGATGGAAAGAAGTTTAAAAAAAAAAAAAACTTAAGTGATCGACATTATCCTTATTGCCAGAGGCAATTCATCTATTACACAACTTGAACGCAGTCATTCATTTATTACACAGCTTGAACGCAGTCCTTCATCCATTACACAGCTTGAATGCAGTCCTTCATCTATTACACAGCTTTAACAGTCATTCATTTATTACACAACTTGAACGCAGTCCTTCATTTATTACACAGCTTGAACGCAGTCCTTCATTTATTACACAGCTTGAATGCAGTCCTTCATTTATTACACAGCTTTAACGCAGTCCTTCGTTTATTACACAGCTTTAATGCAGTCCTTAATTTATTACACAGCTTGAATGCACCCCTTCCTTAATTTATTACACAGCTTGAATGCAGTCCTTCATTTATTACACAGCTTGAATGCAGTCTTTCATTCATTACACAGCATAATGGCAGTCCTTCATGTATTATCCTTCAAGTAGCAATCAGCATAATATGAGTAACTTGTTACTTTGTGTAGTTCAAAGAGCAATCCGAACTGAAGCTTTCAGAGCCCCTAGGGAATGTCGATGAACATTCTTTCTTTTATTAGATTACATTAAAACATGTCATTGTGGTTTACAGACAACTCGAGGCGAATGGATTTTTTGGTGCCATTTCGAGTCTGTCTGATTTCAAAGGGTTTACTCAAGAGAGGAGGTAATAACTGTCTCGCTAGATCAGACTTAGTCTGGCACGAAAGACCCTTACGTCCGTGTCTGTTTCATCATAAGGTGGTAGAATTTTTCATTAACAAAAAATATAAATTATTAAATATTTCTTTTTACAAAACTATGTTTGATAGGCATGTCAACAGGTTAAATGTTTACCGTGACGATTGAAATGGTTAGCGATTCAACAACTTGGTTGTAAGGCGTAAGTTAAGATATATTTGGAATACTTTTTTTTCTTCTTTGTAATGATCTTGTTTGTAAGTGTTTATATATTACATATATCTTTCACTCTCTTTAACACCTATTCTATATCTCATGCCCTCTTCTATATCTCGTTCTCACTTCTATCTCTCACTCAGACTTCTATCTTTGAATCTTAACTTTTCTCTCTCCCCATCCCCTATCTCTCCCTACCTCTCTCTCCCCTCTCTCTTTCTCTTAAGAGCGCACTAGAATACATGACTGAAAAAAGTTTGTTTGAAGATAAATATGTTTCATTTAACTCAATCTATAAGCTTTAATAATCCACCCCTTGAAAAAAAATATCTCATTACTAAGGTACCATACACACAAACATAATTCGACGTGCAAGACCCCCATTTTTACCTGGTCGACCCCTGGTTGTCACCAACAACGGCAGTTCAGTAAATAGAAAGACAGAGACACGCCCCTTACGGTCTCTCTACCCATACGCAACACATAGACATTTATACAAATATAATTAAGCCAGCATTGTCACCTATGTACTGATCGTTAGTATTATTGAAGTTAATAGCATTGTTTCACATAAACAGGTTAAATCTAGAGCATTATACCACCTAATTGGGTTAAAACCGGAGCACTGTTGGACCTAATTAGGTTGAAACCATAGCATTCTGCGCCCTAGGTTGAAACAAGAGTTTTGTGTCAGTAATATAGTATGTCGTTTTAGGGAGGTTCTTGGCATCGTTGGAGGCGCAAAAGAGCATAGGCGCGCCGCCAGGTTTATGGCGGGTAATGACAAAGGAAGTATATGCGTTAATTAAGGGGCAATAATCCCCTAATTACTTTTAAATTTGCTTTTAATTAATAATCTCTTTTGATTTTGTGATACGTTTTTAATTTTTGTCTTGATTGTTTTTTAACATTTTAATTGGTTTTTACTGAGGTAACTTGTAATAATTGGTGGGTCGTATGATAACTTAATAGGTATTAATTGTATTGTACTTGGTATTTTAATGAGTGGCCGTGTTTTCTGATGGTTTCATTGGTGTTCTTTTAGTGTATATTTTCAATAGGTATTGATTATTCTTGTTGTGTTCAATAAGTTAATATTGTATAAATAAATAATAATGTGTATTTTTAAATACAGTTTCTTGTAGTGTGATAATTTAATAGGTTTGTAGTGTTCTTGCTGTGTGAAGATTTTGTAATTATTATCCTTGTTGGGTTATTTATTTTATTATTTTTTTATATTTTTTTTTTGTGTTTTTTTTTTTTTTTTTTTTTGTGGGGGGGGGGGGAGTTTTAAAAAAAAAAATGTGTATATGAGTATATAATCTTTGATGGACTGCGTCTCTCGCCGTGTTTATTTTTAATGGATGGTTCTCAATGTGTGTATAGCCTTTGATGGGTATTCTTGTGGTTTTATTTTAGCTTTATTATGAGTGGTTCTCATCATGTGAGAGTCAGTGTTCATATGAGGTTGTATTTTTTTTTCTTTTTCGAATTAATTCTAAGACTAATTGCACACAACAACATCAAGAACAAGGAGGTTTCATACAGTTTAAATGGGATGATTGGAATGGATCCGAATCTTTAAAGAGCCGGTCATACTCAAACTCCTCACAGGGAACGGATGAGGGGTACCGTCGAAGATGATACGACAGGTGTCTCTTGACGTCGAAGGGTCCTTTTTCTTTGTCGTTTATCATATCTCAGAACTCTAGGGTGTATTTTGAAATACAACAAACCTGCAAGGTTTTCTCTTTCATTTATCTTGTCTATTGCGCACCGTAGTTGCACATCGAATAAGTCCTCAAAGGTCTCACTCAAGATAATAGTTGAAAATGACACACTATACTACGTGTGTCAACTAATCAGGTTGAAACCATAGCATTGTGTCAACTAATCAGGTTGAAACCATAGCATTGTGTCAACTAATCAAGTTGAAACCATAGCATTGTGTCAACTAATCAAGTTGAAACCATATCATTGTCTCAACTAATCAAGTTGAAACCATAGCCTTGTGTCAACTAATCAGGTTGAAACCATAGCATTTTGTCAACTAATCAAGTTGAAACCATAGCATTGTGTCAACTAATCAGGTTGAAACCATAGCATTGTGTCAACTAATCAAGTTGAAACCATAGCATTGTGTCAACTAATCAAGTTGAAACCATAGCATTGTGTCAACTAATCAAGTTGAAACCATAGCATTGTGTCAACTAATCAAGTTGAAACCATAGCATTGTGTCAACTAATCAAGTTGAAACCATAGCATTGTGTCAACTAATCAAGTTGAAACCATAGCATTGTGTCAACTAATCAGGTTGAAACCATAGCATTGTGTCAACTAATCAGGTTGAAACCAGAGCATTATGTCAACTAATCAGGTTGAAACTTATTACACTCTGACTACACTGTTGAAAATATTTTTTTAAACCTCTGATTCATTTGGTAGATGTCAGCAGTGAACCTGACATAAATATTTTAGCATTTTCTTTTGATGTTCTTGATTTAATTACATTGTATGTTGTTTTCTTTACATACCTCTATTATTTTTGGGCGTAAACTTAAAAGATGGCAGATTCCATCCAAAGTTATAACCAAGTGTGAGAATTTAACAAAAAGAAATACATATTTATTGTCAAGAGCCCCCCGCCCCCCCCCCCTTACAGAACCCTTCACCCATCTTAGCTATCATTTCTGCTTCTTTCTGCCCCTGATAAAAATTACAGTAGCAAAGCCTTTATCTACAACAAATGCCCGCATCTCCTCTTCTCAACAACTGTTTCTGAATTGCAAGGTATTTTAGTGTTTGTGGGTAGCCTTAACGTGGGCAATGTTAAAAGAGGGTCACGTGATTAAAAAATTGAGAATCTCTGGGTTAAGATTATATCCATCGTTGGCTTAATATGTGAGGGAGAAGGCTTATACATCAATTATAAGTAGCTAGCTTTATCGATTGGTGTGATAACCATTTTCTCTAGCTGAATGTCTCCAAAAAAAATCCAAAAAGGAAATGGTTGATTTCAGGAGGGGGAAACACCTGAAAACAGATCTCAATATAAAAAATCAAAGAGTAGAGAAAGTAGAAGAATGTAAGTACTTAGATGTCACCATAAATAATAAGCTAACATGGCATGAGCACGGCCAAATGCTGTATAAACAATTCAACAAAAGACTTTTCTCCCTTAAAAAACTGTGCAATTTCAACGTAAACAAACAAGTCGTTAACTTATTCTACAGTGCAACAAGTGGAAGCCTATTCAATTTCAGTATTACCTGCTTGTGTAGGAATTCATCGTCTGATATTAAACACTGAATAAACCGACTAATCAAGAAAGCTAGGAACATAACACGTTGTAATTAGTCATAAAATGAAGAACAAAAATAGTTTAAACTTTACTTTTAATAAACCTTTCATTGAGAAGAAGATATCACTTGTATTAAAATGTTGTGATTTTGTTAGACATATCACTCAAAGTTTTAGTACAGATGTCTGACAAAAGTTTAAAATATAAGCGAATTGTCTTTCTTTCTTTTTTTTTTGGAAGGAGGGCTTCATAAATTTGTGTATAATTCAATATAAGTAACCTTCGCCTTCGCCTCGACGCCTATAGGTGCGTAATTCCTTTATGAATAACTCTTATATTCAAAATAGATGGTCACTAGCCCATCTTCCCTTTCAAAAAACAAAAGAAAACAACACCAAAAAAAAAGCAAAAAACAAAACACGAAACTGTTTTTAATTCCTTCTTTTACTTTTGAATTTTCCTTCTTTCTACAACTTGGTATGTTTGCTTAAAAACTGGTCAAAGTCGCCCGTTTAACCGGTTCGGAACCAAATCGTTCACCTTCAGAAAATCGGAGACACATTTCTGATATTAGGGCTACTGGAACAATTTTGATTGTTTCGACCCTGCGGCTATTATTTTGTACAACAGGTTTCGCCGTGCCACCTTAAACAGACTTTGGAAAACGAGTCTGTATTTCGAGCTCATCTTCAGGTAGATGAAAATGGTCACAGAGCAGTTCAGAGCCCCCAGCAGAAAAAACGCTGAGAACGAGGCGAAGAAGAGGTTTTTGTAGCGTCCCGTGCTGCTGTATTCACCCGTGAAAAACATGGCGATGATTCCGGCCACTCCGGGAAGCGAGCAACCGATGAAAACGGCTGATATCAAAACGACCAGTTTCACCATTCGCTTGTCTCGTGCGGACAGAGCGGGGCTTTTCGCGCCCGACGACCAGGCCAACAGATTCCGCTTTTTTGTTTTCTTCCAGAACTGATGGATCAAGCCGATCGTGAAGATCACCACAGAGGCGAATGACGCGAGCTGGAAGAACACGTTGATGGATAGGTACACATTTTCGAGAAGACGCCCGTCCGGCTTGAAGTACAGCCCGACGTTCGTTCTGTTCAGCGCCTCGCTGAAGCGCGGTCCGATCCCTGTGGCGTAGAACGCAGGAAGCGTGCAGGCGATGACGACAGTGATTATCCCGACGGACACCGCGATGGTTCTCCGCGACGAGATGATGACCCTGACCTTGAGCGGCAGCGCCACGCAGAGGAACCTCTCGAAGTTGATGAACGCCGTCAGGCACCCCGATACCCTGCTGAAGCATAGCAGCGGCCAGCCCACTGCGAGGTAATCCAGCGCCTCGACGAGTTCATGGTTTTGAACCGCGGCCACCAGGAGCGGGTTGTAGATGACGCTGTACCCGACCATCATCATCAGCACGAAGAGGTCGGCCAGGGCGAGGGACATGAGCGAGATGTTGGTCGTCTCCTTGAAGCCGAGCCGGTTGAAAACGATGATGTTTATGATGTTGAAGGCGATGCCGAGGACGCTGACGGCGCCCGACAGCACGACGAAGTCGATGAAAATCAACGTCTGCAGCGTCTCGTCGCTAATCAACGCCAGATCAGTTCCACCGGCTTGTACAACAGATTTGTTATTCTCCATTACCCAGTGATACATCTGTTTCAATTTCACAAAACAGTGAGCTATGTTGAATAACAGATGTTTTGTTTTTTTTAAAGATGAATTTTGTAGTCAAGTAGTTGGCGTCAAAATTAATTAGATTTCTAATTGTGAATTATTTGTAAATAATGAATAACGTTTTGAGCTCAAAATAAAAATGGAATTTTCTAGAATGGAAGATAATAATGTGTAAAAAATTTTTTAAACTTTTTCTTAAAGTATTCTAGTTCAATCATACGTTAATCCTTGCTTAGAAAACTGATGTACAAAAGTGCTACTAAAACGGTGACTAAATAGCTAAGATATTGAAGGTTTCTGTAATAGGCAAGGTCTCGCTTGGATAGGACGAAAGGTTCAAAATATAGCTGATTAATGCGAAACACCGTTAAAAATTAGCAAGATGACGGGAATAAAAGGAGATGGTAAAACTGCTTTCACACCTATCAATTAAGGAGTTGTATCTAAACTGGACAACCCCTCGCACCCCCATCCCCATGGCACCCTCGATGGATGGTTTAATCCCTTACTACAAGTTCTCCCCAAATTTGTTTTATATTCTTCACCGCCTACGAAATAATTGTTCATCTGACTCTTGCACCTCTTACAAAAAAAAGTAGCAGAGGATTTTAAAGTTGGAAACTAATGAACTTGTAATTTTTTTTTAAGAAATAAATTACACAGAGAATTAGAGGGGGAAAAAACACCATGCGGCTTATTATATAAAGTAAATTGCTAATGAAGGATTTTAATTATTTTTTTTTTAAAGTTATAACAGGTTTTATCATAACATTATATTCAATGTTACTCTGTACTTTTCCCTGAAATAATATATCGTTAAAATCACAATTCTTCGGAATGCTCTATCGCCATCCCCCCCCCCTTGAGGCTGTGAGCACCCCGGGTTGAGAAACCCTGCCATACAATGAAATAGACACGATCGTTTCTCATTAAACACAAACTAAAAAAATGTC
This sequence comes from Lymnaea stagnalis, assembly GCA_964033795.1. Classification (NCBI taxonomy): domain Eukaryota; kingdom Metazoa; phylum Mollusca; class Gastropoda; family Lymnaeidae; genus Lymnaea; species Lymnaea stagnalis. The sequence goes on from CAXITT010000294.1 coordinate 334,496, forward strand.
GTTTGTTTGTTTTATCTTTGAATACTCGTACAAATTGATTTATTAATAATCTAAAGTAAATCCCATCTGTAATGCAAATATTTTAATAAATGGAGGATACACTATACACTTTATACACTCTATATACTTTATACACTCTATACACTTAACACACTCTATACTCTTAACACACCCTATACACTCTATACACCCTGAACACTCTATGCACTTTATACGCTCTAAAAACCTTATATATTTTATCACATATTATCAGCTCGAAATGGTGAATTCTTTCCCTATAACTCGGGACAAAAATATATAAAATAACTCATAGCACGCCCAAACGTTCACAGAGTTCCACATGTGTTTTTCCACGGCTTTTATAATCTGAAATAATCACTCTTATAATCTTATAATCAAGGTTCTTGTAAGTAATCGAGTTGATGTTTTGAGACACAAGACGGCTACTCGCTTTTGAGATTTTAAAAATACTTGATAATGTCTTACTTTAAATTTGCGTTCTTTGTATCATTTGCTTGCTTGCTGTTCATTATATTGTGAGCTGAGAATGACTATTTTGCAATGCTATCAAGTATATTTTCATTAATTTGGATCAATAAAAGAAACGTGAGCTTTAATATATATATATATCAGGACTGCAAAAGCAGCAGCAACTATGGCTAAACTGAATAAGCGGGTGTGGAATAATCCCAATCTAACTGATAAAACAAAAATAAGTGTCTATCAGGCATGCGTGCTTAGCACGCTCCTATATGTTAGCGAAGTGTGGACCACATACCAGTCAAGAGCGGAAACTCAACAGCTTCCATCAAAGATGTCTGCATCGCATTTTGCGCATTCGTTGGCAGGACAAGGTGCCTAACGTGGAGGTCTTGGAACGTGCACACATGTTTAGCATATTCTCCTTTCTAATCAAGAGACGCCTTCGCTGGTTAGTTCATGTACGGAGAATGGAGGAAGGACGTCTCCCAAAGATTCTGCTGTGTGGAGAGTTGGCAGATGGGACAAGACATACTGGACGACCGCGCCTGAGATTTATTGACGTTTGCAAACGAAGCATGAGGGAAGCCAATATTGAAACAAACGAATGGGAGTTCATTGCCGAACATCGC
>CAXITT010000294.1:335628-424000 GCA_964033795.1 Lymnaea stagnalis
CTCCCTCCCCTCCCAGCCCCAGTCCTCCAAAAAAAAAATATTAAAAAAAGCCCCCCCCCTCCCTCATCAACAACTCCTAGTGACACCCTGGACGCGTCTATGCTGTCGGTATTGTAGCGTTCACGCAACACTGCACTCGACATTCGCAATGGACAGGTGCGCGACAAGTAATTTGGGTAGGACGATCAAAAACAGAAATTGTTTAAAACAGAAATAGCGGCAACTAACCGAGTGAAAAGTACCCAGTACGGACGTGTGTCATTATGAACGTAAGACCCAATAGGACAGCGGGGTGCATAACGTCCACGGCCCCGCAAAGTGGAATTTTCCTAAGCAAACCCCCCTCCCCCTCTCCAGGGCCGACCCCGCTAGACATAACATATTGCCGACCCCCCAAGATGAAATTATAGAAAAATTTACACCAAATAGTTTAAACGCCTTAACTTGGTGTAATTAGAAAAAGGGGACAAGGGTGCTCTTCTAAACTTCAAAACGAACTTCCACAGACAAGCAAGGCCCACCGACGAATAGAGATATTATTTACAAACAGTATTAACACACCGCTGATGGCTTTCTTATGTGCTAAAGTAAGTAAAATGGATTGGTACACAACACATTGCATCAGTGCACATCTCTGAACATCCATGTATCCCGGCGTGTTGGTGCGGCCCTAGAGATTTGGGGGGTCGTTTGAGTTTCAGACGCCGTGGTGGTATACCACGGTTATATGTTGGTGACGGTGTGCATGAAGTTTCTTTCAAACTAACCCTGGATTAGTTAGTGTGTGTGTGTGTTTTATTTTAAAATGAAAAATATTTTTTTTCTTCACAACACATGTCTTCTTAACATTACCCACCCATCAACAAACAAGGTATAAATAAATTTAATAGATTATTTTTTCACGTTTTCCGTTGTGCATAAATACGTGGTCGAATATCCGATTATCAACGACCGAGCTCGATACCTAGTAATTTGTCTGCCAACGTCAAAATATAATATAATATAATATAATATAATATAATATAATATAATATAATATAATATAATGAAATGACAGATTTACAGTTCTTAACAACCCCCACCCCACAACCAATTGAGGAAAAAAAAAAGTATTTGCTGAAACCCCTTTGTTGATACTAGGTTGCGTTTAGAATCATCTAGCTGCTCAACTCGGGATGTCTCATCCGTGACTGTTTGATAAACGAAAATGTAGTTACGATAGTAAGACGGGTAATTAATAATCACAAGTTTAATAAACGGTTAATGTATTTAACTATAATGTTTGAGATTTTTTTTTCCACGGTTCCACCTTCTCCGAGTAATTTAGTCAGATTAAAAAGAGTGATCACTGGCGTTGTATTATAATTATCTGGCTTGCATGTGCTCCTGTTTAGTCGGGTATCAATCAATTATTTTATATTTATTTTATTCTGTTTATTTATTATTAAATTATACGTCATATATGGATTGTATCAATAAAAGAGCTGCCGTCTTTGTGCATGCGTTAGTTTAAGACGTTCGTGTATAGAAGGACTGAACTTTGTCTATACATTAGTGAATAGTTATTGGAGAAACTATAACTAGGAAATTTGCAAGGGACCAGCATATGTTGTTGTTGTTTCTTTAAATTAAAATTAACTTAACTTAAAGTTTTAATTGAAAAAAAAAAGGATTTTATGTCACAGTACAAGCTGTATAATTATCAATGTTTATAATAATTCCTGCTTACTTGCTTAGTTAAAGTCTCAAAATAAATTTAGTAAAAAAAAAAATTAAAAAAAAAAAAAACAGATGAAATGCATAATTTGTTTTTTATACTTGAGAAATTTCATTCAATTTTTTTTTTAAATCAGATTTTTATCAGAGTGGTGAAACTCTTCACTGGTTTTAACCAAAGCACCATGTCACCTAATGTTAAGTTTAAACCAGAGCATTGTGTCAAATTATCAGGTTTAAAGAAGAGAACTGTGTAATCTAATCAGGTTAAAAGCAGATCGTTGTGTCACCTTATCAGGTTAAAACCAGATCGGTGTGTCACAAAAGAAGGCTGAACCAGAGTGTTTTATCCTCTAATCAGGTTGAAACCTTAGCATTGTGTCATCTAATCAGGTTGAAACCTTAGCATTGTGTCATCTAATCAGGTTGAAGCCTTAGCATTGTGTCATCTAATCAGGTTGAAGCCTTAGCATTGTGTCATCTAATCAGGTTGAAGCCTTAGCATTGTGTCATCTAATCAGGTTGAAGCCTTAGCATTGTGTCATCTAATCAGGTTGAAGCCTTAGCATTGTGTCATCTAATCAGGTTGAAGCCTTAGCATTGTGTCATCTAATCAGGTTGAAGCCTTAGCATTGTGTCATCTAATCAGGTTGAAGCCTTAGCATTGTGTCATCTAATCAGGTTGAAGCCTTAGCATTGTGTCATCTAATCAGGTTGAAGCCTTAGCATTGTGTCATCTAATCAGGTTGAAGCCTTAGCATTGTGTCATCTAATCAGGTTGAAGCCTTAGCATTGTGTCATCTAATCAGGTTGAAGCCTTAGCATTGTGTCATCTAATCAGGTTGAAGCCTTAGCATTGTGTCATCTAATCAGGTTGAAGCCTTAGCATTGTGTCATCTAATCAGGTTGAAGCCTTAGCATTGTGTCATCTAATCAGGTTGAAGCCTTAGCATTGTGTCATCTAATCAGGTTGAAGCCTTAGCATTGTGTCATCTAATCAGGTTGAAGCCTTAGCATTGTGTCATCTAATCAGGTTGAAGCCTTAGCATTGTGTCATCTAATCAGGTTGAAACCTTAGCATTGTGTCATCTAATCAGGTTGAAGCCTTAGCATTGTGTCATCTAATCAGGTTGAAACCTTAGCATTGTGTCATGTAATCAGATTTTCTTTGCTGTCTGCGCTGCACAAGGTTCATTTCAAGTAAGTCAGTTTATGGACATGTACAGACATAAACAAAGGGGTGGAGCCTTTCTATGGCTGTAGTGCCATTGATCATGTCTGAATAGAAAGATGAGGTGAAGGCGACCAGAGCCTTTCTTTGGCTGTACTGCCATTGATGGTGATGTCTGAATAGAAAGATGAGGTGCAGGCGACCAGAGCCTTTCTTTGGCTGTAGTGCCACTGATCATGTCTGAATAGAAAGATGAGGTGCAGGCGACCAGAGCCTTTCTTTGGCTGTAGTGCCACTGATCATGTCTGAGTAGAAAGATGAGGTGCAGGCGACCAGAGCCTTTCTTTGGCTGTAGTGCCACTGATCATGTCTGAGTAGAAAGATGAGGTGCAGGCGACCAGAGCCTTTCTTTGGCTGTAGTGCCACTGATCATGTCTGAGTAGAAAGATGAGGTGCAGGCGACCAGAGCCTTTCTTTGGCTGTAGTGCCACTGATCATGTCTGAGTAGAAAGATGAGGTGCAGGCGACCAGAGCCTTTCTTTGGCTGTAGTGCCACTGATCATGTCTGAGTAGAAAGATGAGGTGCAGGCGACCAGAGCCTTTCTTTGGCTGTAGTGCCACTGATCATGTCTGAGTAGAAAGATGAGGTGCAGGCGACCAGAGCCTTTCTTTGGCTGTAGTGCCACTGATCATGTCTGAGTAGAAAGATGAGGTGCAGGCGACCAGAGCCTTTCTTTGGCTGTAGTGCCACTGATCATGTCTGAGTAGAAAGATGAGGTGCAGGCGACCAGAGCCTTTCTTTGGCTGTAGTGCCACTGATCATGTCTGAGTAGAAAGATGAGGTGCAGGCGACCAGAGCCTTTCTTTGGCTGTAGTGCCACTGATCATGTCTGAGTAGAAAGATGAGGTGCAGGCGACCAGAGCCTTTCTTTGGCTGTAGTGCCACTGATCATGTCTGAGTAGAAAGATGAGGTGCAGGCGACCAGAGCCTTTCTTTGGCTGTAGTGCCACTGATCATGTCTGAGTAGAAAGATGAGGTGCAGGCGACCAGAGCCTTTCTTTGGCTGTAGTGCCACTGATCATGTCTGAATAGAAAGATGAGGTGCAGGCGACCAGAGCCTTTCTTTGGCTGTAGTGCCACTGATCATGTCTGAGTAGAAAGATGAGGTGCAGGCGACCAGAGCCTTTCTTTAGCTGTAGTGCCATTGATCATGTCTGAGTAGAAAGATGAGGTGAAGGCGACCAGAGCCTTTCTTTAGCTGTAGTGCCATTGATCATGTCTGAATAGAAAGATGAGGTGAAGGCGACCAGAGCCTTTCTTTAGCTGTAGTGCCACTGATCATGATGTCTGAATGGAAAGATGAGGTGGAGGCGACCAGTGCCTTCCATGGGTTGACCGTTTCGTCATTAAATTTTTTAAAAATTTAAAAATTCACAATGTGAAGGTTCTTTTCGTAGAGAGTGTTGTATCCTGTCTTTGCGTGCATCCTAGCTTTCATCGTATGTGTCCTAGATTGATTGTATATTATTTATGTCTCGACTTTGATTGTATGTGTCGTGACTTTGATTGTATATGTCCCGGCTTTGATTGTATGTGTCCTGGCTTTGATTGTATGTGTTTTGGCTTTGTGTGCGTCCTTGCTTTGGGTGTATCATTGGATATGCGTTTGTAGTGCAAGAAAGGTATATGTGACCTCAGATACCTGGTGCAGGACATATGTGTGCATCTCTAGACACTTGTGCGTACCCCTGGAGACATGCGTGTGGCTAAAGCTCTGTGTTCGCAGGAGAGGTTCAGCCGATGACGGCAAAATAAGGAATCCAGGATTTTAAAAAAAAACCCAGTTTATTATGATATGTCGACAAAAAGAACTCAAAAACACTTCGACCATTTCGCCGGCTACCCCCCCCCCCAAATCCCCCGCCCCAACAACCCTAATTTTTTTTTCGGATTCAAACAACAAATCTCTTATCTGCATCAAATTAAATCAGTGGTTTGATATCAGGCTTAAATTCATGTCTGGTATGTAGATAAGGCACGCAGTGTTTCCTTATTCTGGATTGATTGCATTATACTGAGAGGGAGAGATTCAATGAGGAATTAACGTCCCGCGATTGGTTGTCGCCGTATTGGCTGGAGGTTTTTTTGTGTTTTTTTTTTTTTAGTGAGGTTGGGGGGGGGGGGGTTAATATAACGGGTTTTAGTTAAAAGCTGATATTTTGAAGGGTAGTTTAAGTAGTTAAAAGCTGATATTTTGAAGGGTAGTTTAAGTAGTTAAAAGCTGATATTTTGAAGGGTAGTTTGAGTAGTTAAAAGCTGATATTTTGAAGAGTAGTTTGAGTAGTTAAAAGCTGATATTTTGAAGGGTAGTTTGAGTAGTTAAAAGCTGATATTTTGAAGGGTAGTTTGAGTAGTTAAAAGATGATATTTTGAAGGGTAGTTTGAGTAGTTAAAAGCTGATATTTTGAAGGGTAGTTTAAGTAGTTAAAAGCTGATATTTTGAAGGGTAGTTTAAGTAGTTAAAAGCTGATATTTTGAAGGGTAGTTTGAGTAGTTAAAAGCTGATATTTTGAAGGGTAGTTTAAGTAGTTAAAAGCTGATATTTTGAAGGGTAGTTTAAGTAGTTAAAAGCTGATATTTTGAAGGGTAGTTTGAGTAGTTAAAAGCTGATATTTTGAAGAGTAGTTTGAGTAGTTAAAAGCTGATATTTTGAAGGGTAGTTTGAGTAGTTAAAAGCTGATATTTTGAAGGGTAGTTTGAGTAGTTAAAAGATGATATTTTGAAGGGTAGTTTGAGTAGTTAAAAGCTGATATTTTGAAGGGTAGTTTAAGTAGTTAAAAGCTGATATTTTGAAGGGTAGTTTGAGTGGTTAAAAGCTGATATTTTGAAGGGTAGTTTAAGTAGTTAAAAGCTGATATTTTGAAGGGTAGTTTAAGTAGTTAAAAGTTGATATTTTGAATGGTAGTTTGAGTCGTTAGAAAGCTGATATTTTGAAGAGTATTTTGAGTAGTTAGAAAGCTGATATTTTGAAGAGTAATTTGAGTAGTTAGAAAACTGATATTTTGAAGGGGAGTTTGAGTCGTCAGAGAGTGGATACAGTAGACGGTAGTTTAGAGAGGCAGAAAGCTGATAAATTAAAAGTGGTCGTAAGGATAGGAAGAAAGCTGATACAGTAGACGCAGCAGATTGGACAGACAGAATTCTGATAAACTAAGCTTGGTAGTTTGCATAGCCTGAAAGCTGATATACTGCTGGCTGGTAGTTCCAGCATGCAGACGAGACCCATGACACATAATGGAAGCTAACCAACTAAGTCGGACTTTCAGCATCATCATTATCAGGAGGCGTATAGGTGGGACGTAGTCAATCAAGGAATGCTTCCCATTAACCTCTCGTTTTACGCTCCTTGAAATAAAGTAGAGCACATATTGGTATCGTGAAAAGTTTAGATAAGCTCCAGTTATAGAAACAAAACTACACAAGAGAAAATTTATGGAAGAACTTTACAAAATATTGGATGAACTTCACAAATGTATTGAAGAACATCACAATTTTATGGAAGGATTTCACAAAATTATGAAAGAACTTTACAAATTTATTTGAAGAAATTTAACAAAATTATGGAAAAACTTCACAAATTTATGGAAGAACTTTACAAAATTATGGAAGAACGTTACAAAATTATGGAAAAACGTTACAAAATTATGGAACCAAAATTGTGAAAGAACTTCGTAAAAATTTTGAAGAACTTCACAAACGTTATAAATGAGTCGTGACTTAATGAAGACTGAACCTAGTAAGGATTTTATCAAAGTGATTTTTAAAAAAAAAAACATAGTTGTCAGATCAAACTGATGTAACTTACCAATGCAGTCAAATGAATGTGTACAGCAAAAGAAACCGCATCGAAAATGCATGCAGTATAAATATAGACTTCGGAATTCGCTTTCTTTGCTTTTAAATGTACTGTTTCAGCCAGCGACCCCACATACAACCCTCTGAGACCCCAAAGAAAACCCTCTGAGACCCCAAAAAAACATTCTCTGAGACCCCACAGAAAACCCTCTGAGACCCCACAGAAAACCCTCTGAGACCCCACAGAAACATCCTTTGAGACCCCACAGAAAACCCTCGTAGACCCCAAAGAAACATCCTCTGAGACCCCACAGAAAACCCTCTGAGACCCCACAGAAAACCCTCTGAGACCCCACAGAAACATCCTCTGAGACCCCACAGAAAACCCTCTGAGACCCCTTTTAAGATAGTGACCCAGGGGTTGGGATAGCCAGGGGTTTAGGGTGCCGGGAAGTAAGAACGGTTGATAAAAACGGATTAAGTTTCTTGATGGTCTCTACTCTCATTCGGTGCATCAAATTATGGTAATTTAGATGGGTCAAAAGCACTTCCCGTTATTGAAATCTTATTACTGTTTGTTTATTTATTGTCTTATGTTTGGAAAGACATGTTAAACAATTCTGACAGCATTTATATCAAGATACTTTAAGGCTTGTAGATACAACTTTCATAAATTGCTGAAAATATTTTTAAAAACAACAAAAAAATTACTTATTTTCAAGTGAATAATCAAAAAGAGAAACAAAAAACCAGCATCTCTTACAATATCTTTTACTTTTGTGAAGCAACCTCAGAGATCAAAGAATCTTTTTTTAAACAGATATAATCGATACTATAATGTACCCGGAAGTTTGAATAATCAATTAAAGGCAGTAAAGGCGAGTGCGTTTTCATTGACCTCGACATTTTCGAGCTGTTTTATGTTCATGAAAACACCACAGGGAAAAAACAATTAAAGTCTTCCGTGTTTTTTTTGTTTTGTTTTGAGGCGAGACAAAAGAGATAATGGACCAAAGATTGCGTGACGTGTCGCTCAAGGAAAAACACAGGCCATTGCTGGCTTTCGGGGCCCACTTGTAAAGTACGTCACTTTTTGTATGGGGCGTGTCGGGGTAACCAGCTACATGCCTGGCACTGGTTCTTAAACAGTGGATGCGGAGGGCCCTAGTAAAGACGTAGTGATGATGTGTGTTTGTTTTGTTTCATTTAATTAATGTATGTTAATTTTTAAGTTCATGATTACGTTTGTTGAATTGTATGTGCAGCGTGGTGAGCCCCGCCCTAGGCTGGGGTAACGCGCTACATAAAAACACTAGTAATATTGATGATGATAATAATAATAATAATAATAATTGTAAGAAAGTGTGTGGGTGAAGGGCTGGGGTGGGTGGGGGTGGGGGTGTCGGGGTGTGGTGGTGTGTTCAACATGGAGGAATGGGTGGGTTAAAGCAGGATGGTGGGAGGGGTGGGGTGGAGGTACATTTGAAAAAGTCTATTTGACAATGTCTATTAAAGAAGTCTATTTGAGAAGTCTATTCGAGAAGTCTATTCGAGAAGTCTATTTGAAAGGCTATTTGAGAGGTCTATTAAATTTTAAGAAGTCTATTCGAGAAGTCTATTTGAAAGGCTATTCGAGAATGTCTATTTGAAAGGCTATTTGAGAATGTCTATTTGAGAAGACTATTTAAGAAGTCTATTTGAGAAATATATTTGATAAGTCTATTTCAGAAATCTATTTGAGAAGTCTATTTGAGAAGTATATTTGAGAAGTATATTTGAAAGGCTATTTGAGAATGTCTATTTGAGAATACTATTTAAGAAGTCTATTTGTGAAATATATTTGAGAAGCGTATTTCAGAAATCTATTTGAGAAGTGGGAGTGCAAAATTTCAGAAGACAATGACGCAGTGGTAGACCACTTTTGAAACACACCAATGATCCCAGCGCTAATGGAACTGCTTTGAACACTAAGACAGTTGAAGAAAATCCACCGCCCTCAGATCGATAATCCCAATTGATTCATTTGATCACTACTGTTATCGATTTACCCGTCTCCACGGATCATTGAATAGGTTGTTTTGTAGATTTGATTTTTTTTTTTTTTTAAAAAGTAAGCAAGACTTTGTATGCTGACCAGTTATTAGAAACTAAAGTGACCAGCGACAGAGAGAATAAGGAATAATTTTAAAAAAGCCGGCATCAGTTTTGCTTTCTTGTGCACTAAGCATCGGTAGAGAGTGTGGACTAAAGTATTACGGTAGTTAAACACTTAAACAACAAACGTTCCAAAGGTTTAATAAGAAGAACACTGAGGTTATGGGGATTTCACCTCGAAATAATGTATTGAATTCACACGATTCTAAATAGGGTTGGTCTTTACTTTACATATTCGATAGAGAACTGGTAAAAATATCCTATTACTTTCTTTTTAAAACATCTTTTTTTTTCAAATTTTTAATTTCAGATTATAAGATGGTTTGGCCTGTTTGTTTGTATTGGACGAAAAGTAGCTGGCATTCTGATATACTGATATGTCAAGCGTTGACTGGTCAGAAAGATTTTTTTTTTTTTTAAACTGAGAACACACTTTATGTGACCATGATAAAACGTATCTAAATGACATCTATTTTTACATAGATTAAATAGACACAAAGAAAAAACAAAAGACAAGCTGAATGAAATATTTAGAGAAATAAATTGCAGTAAATATTGCGTAATCTACAGTGTAAATTCAATGTTATATTGACAGGTGTGTACAGTGAGCGCAAGCCTGGAGCATGTCACAAATGACCAAGGGCCGTACACGGGTGTGACTGTCGTGGGGCAAAACGAGAACAGACGAGTGTTGAGATAGACGAACACAAATTAAATGGGAAAACGTAAATAGGCGGGGTATTCGAGGACGCTTTGAGAACCCTTGTTCATTTTAGCACACATAAATTGGCTGAGTATTCGAGGGTGCTTTGAGAACTATAAGTTGAGAACTACTGTTCATTGAAGCGCACATAAATTAGCTGGGTATTCAAGGGGTAGTTCAGTCTCTAAGTTGAGAATCAATTTTCATTTTAACACACATAAATAGTCTAAGTATCGAGAGTGTATTCAGCTTATAATTTGAGAACCACTGTTCATTATACCACAAAATAAAGGAGCAGGCTATTCGAGGGTGCTTTCAGGAACAATTTAGAGGCTCTGGAATCGGTATATCGAAAGATTTGAAGTAATGCGTTTGGTAGATTACGTAACATACGTTCTTTGAAAAACGCCACCGAAAGAGAGGAGACGATGTGAAAGCGTAAAATATATTGGAACAGCAACATAATAACAGATATCCTTAAATGGAACGCACACACTATTTTTTAATGGAATGTTTATCTCACTAAACACCGGAGAAAACGTTGTGTATATTTAACGCAGTCATAAGGAAGAATGTGATGTAATAAACAAACATGATCATACGAAAAACGGGCTCCAAATTTTTAACATGTCAGATAAAATTTGATTTATATCGAACAAAATAATACTGAGAATGGTATGGAAATTGAATTGGAACAAATAGATATTTTTATTTATCTATATCTAACGTAAAATGGAAGGATTGGGGTGTGTCCTTGATCACACAAAAAAAAAGAATAAACAAAAAAAAAACAACAAAAAAACACACAAAAAAACAACAACAAAAACACAAAAAACAAAAAAAACAACAAAAAGAAGTAATGTCAAGCTTTGAAATAAAGAGAATTTATAGATGGAAAAGAAAGTATATAAAACTTTTTCAAAGAAGAATGAGATATTATCTTATTTAATCAAAGAGAGAATAGAATACATGCCTAATATAAAAGAATGGTATGGAAATTGAATTGGAACAAATAGATATTTTTATTTATCTAAATCTAACGAAAAATGGAAGGATTGGGGTGTGTCCTTGATCACAAAAAAAAAAAGAATAAACAAAAAAAAAACAACAAAAAAACACACAAAAAAACAACAACAAAAACACAAAAAACAAAAAAAACAACAAAAAGAAGTAATGTCAAGCTTTGAAATAGAGAGAATTTATAGATGGAATAGAAAGTATATAAAACTTTTTCAAAGAAGAATGAGATATTATCTTATTTAATCAAAGAGAGAATAGAATACATGCCTAATATAATCTTAGGGAGAATGTGAGGCATGCCATAATTAATCATAGACAGAATGGCATATGTGTATGGCAAAATAGAGAATTTAATTATTACCAAACTAAATTAAGTGAGAAAAATAAGAATATTTGATTTAATCATTGGCTTTAAGGAATGTATCATCATAGAGAAAATAGGTGACCTAGCCAACTTGTTAAGAAAAAAGAATATCTGATTTTAAACTTATTCATAGGAATATTAGTTGTAAATTTTACGTAATTATGGAATAAAAGGCATATATATATGTGGGGACATACATAAAAATGGGATGTATATGCACTGAAACATACGGACAACGGATATTTATCAAACGTGTTTTACAGATATTGGGATGTAGACCTAATGGGACATGCATATAATGATTTGAAAACCTAATGGGACATGCAGATAATGATTTGAATACCTAATGGGACACACAGAGAATGAGATGTAAACATACTGGGACATACATATAATATTACGATGCATAGGTAATGGGGCATACAAGAAATGGGATGTATACTTTATGGGACATACACTGGGCTAAAAATTGGAATAATAAACAATTGGATATAGGCCTATTTGGACATGAAGGGATTGGCATGGATGCCTATTGTGACTTACAGAGAATATGATATTATGTAATTGGACATACATAGAAATTGATTTGTAAATAATGGGAGTTACAGACAATAGGTAGTGTAACTAATTATAATTTACAGAGACGGGGATGGGTACCTAATGGGACATACAGATAATGGTATGCATACCTAATAGGACTAGCAGAGAATAGGTATTATAGATAAAGGCTCTGAAAGAGAATGTAATTTCCTAACTAATAGGACAATCTGAAAATGAGATGCATACGTAATTGGGGGGGGGGGCATACATAACAGGAGACACAGAGAATTGGAACCTAACAAAATGAAAGAACTGAACTTGGCTTCCAAACATGCAGAAACACAAAAAACAAAATGATTGTGTGTGGGCATGCACATGAAGATGAACATAATAAAACTCAAAACACTGGGCTAAAAATTGGAATAATAAACAATGGGATATAGGCCTATTTGGACATGAAGGCATTGGCAATGGGACACAGAGAATGAGATGTAAAGATACTGGGACATACATATAATATTACGATGCATATGTAATGGGGCATACAAGAAATGGGATGTATACTTTATGGGACATACACTGGGCTAAAAATTGGAATAATAAACAATTGGATATAGGCCTATTTGGACATGAAGGGATTGGCATGGATGCCTATTGTGACTTACAGAGAATATGATATTATGTAATTGGACATACATAGAAATTGATTTGTAAATAATGGGAGTTACAGACAATAGGTAGTGTAACTAATTATAATTTACAGAGACGGGGATGGGTACCTAATGGGACATACAGATAATGGTAGGCATACCTAATGTGACTAGCAGAGAATGGGTATTATAGATAATGGCTCTGAAAGAGAATGTAATGCCTAACTAATAGGACAATCAGAAAAATTAGATGCATACGTAATTGGGGGGGGGGGGGCATACATAACAGGAGACACAGAGAAGTGGAACCTAACAAAATGAAAGAACTGAACTTGGCTTCCAAACATGCAGAAACACAAAAAGCAAAATGATTGTGTGTGGGCATGCACATGAAGATGAACATAATAAAACTCAAAATAACAGACGTGTTAGATCAGTGGTTCTAAAATTCATTACTTATCTCAATAAGAATCTTTCTGAACGGATCAATTAAAAAAAAATGTTAAAAAAATAAATAATTTAAACTTATTTTTAACTCTGGGAATGTAAAACAACAAGGCCCCTTAAATGTCTATAAGTTGAGAACCACTGTTCATTTTAACACACGTGTGAAAAAATAAAATCTTACCTTCTGCCACTTTGCGACTATCCAATTCAAGAACGTCATTTCCTCTTTCTTTACCGCCACGAGACGAGGATGCGCCCTCGTCAACACCTCGTTGCAGTTGGGGCATCTCTCTACTCTCTTTGTCTCGCTGGTTCCTCGCAGCATAGACACGGTATCCATTGCGAAAGCCTTGGGGAACAACTGGGTATTTTTCTCAACCGGCTTCACCCGGCCACCGTCTCTGTTTCTCTTGGGTCGTCTCTCCTTCGCCGAGAACCCCCGTGAGATCAGAAGATTGGCTTGGTGATAAGACGCGATGTAATCAGACTCGTCGGCTGAGGCGTCAGCCAGTGACGTCAGTTGATCTTGTCCTTTGCGAAACTCGTCCTCGCTGCTGCGCGTTGAAATGTCAACATTTGATCCTTGCTCTTCTTTTGCGCCACCACAGAAGACATCATTTTCCTTCGCATTTTCCTCCTCATCGCCGAGCCGAATATCTGGATAAAGAAAAAAATGTGGGTCGATGACTCCATAATGACCACTGATTCCTCGAGGGGAGTGTCTTTTACCGAATCCAATAAGCACTTCCGCAGCGGTTGACCTGGGTCTCGGGAGAGCTGTGACGGGCCTGTTGCCTGAACGAGAAGCAGCTGCCGAGGACGCCCGAAGATCGGCCCTCGGGAAATCCTCAGAGTACCGACGTTTAGCCAGTTCCGGTTTTCGCCGATTGCCTGACGAATCCAAGATAGCATTTCGGTCATGTAATTTGCGCAGATTCCGGAAATCCTCAGCACAATTCGGATCATTGCCATCCGATGATTGGATCGATGCGGACATCCCGGTCCGATGTTCATAAGGGGACAATGAAAGGGTCACGCTGGACGCCGAAGTCAGATAATCGCCACCCGTTGCCCCACGATTCATGGCAGCGGTAGTCTCGCTCCGCCTTTGGATATCCTCGTAGCTCTTGTATCGACTCGGCGGTCTTGGAGGAGGAAGCTCCGCCGCCGCCATTCTGACCAGTTTATCCCCATAGGGTCCCCTGTCAACTGTTGAAGCCGGGGCGCGGAGGTCGTTGATCTTAGCCTGGTGGCGCCGGTGGAGCACGTCCGACAAGATGTGCTCCTGCAGACTTTTCCCACCCCTAGCGTTTTCGTTGTTGCCGGTGAAGAAGCTTTCTTTGTCTCGAAACCGGAAGAGCTTGACATCACGGGCATCTGGAGTGAACGCACGGCGGCTGCTGCCGCCTGACCGCGTCAAGGGATCCTCCGAGGTCAAGGGACCCGAGACGGATGACAAAGACGCAGGGTGGACGTACACGTCATCAAGACCATCGTTGGGAATGACGGTGGTGTACTGGGAAGACGATGTCACGTCATGTATTCTCTTGGCGTGAGACGCCATCTTTCTTTGATGGGAGATATTAATATGGCGGCACCTAACCTCGTCCTGGTGGATAAGAACACGATTGGATAAGGTCTCAGGCTGGATGATGTCTCCCTGGATGTAAGTTAAATTGTAAGTTTGGTTTTTATTGTGTGTGTGGGTGCGAGGGTGTTCCTGTGGAAGTAAAGGAAAAAATATTATATGAAACTTTATAATAATTTAATTATATAATATATATATATATAATTGAATTGATTTAATTGCATCCCTGAAATCGATCTACTATTTACAGAATTTCAATCCATAGACTCCTGTATTCTGGAAACTCAACAACGACAACAAATATTTTAACTATTTATAGATTTATACCTAATAATTTCAACGACAATGCATCTATTTTTATCTCAGTCTTGCAAACGACGCTGCCACACAAAGAAGGTGGCAATACATTAGAGCGACATTTACAACGTGCTAAGTGCTAAGTCATCTGTCGCTTTGTTTGTTTGTTTGTTTGGTTTTTTGGTTGGGAGCTATTGTTTTTTTTTTTTTTTTTTTTTTTTTTGGGGGGGGGGGGGTTTTGTGGGGGTGGGGGGGAGTTNTGTGGTGATCTGACTTATGACTTATTAGAGAGGAGTATCTCTCGTATGAGATCTCCTCTTGGCACTCTGTCTAGGGATTCGTTATTTAAGCCAAATTACCACACAGACATAACACCTATCTATATACATATAGTATAGACTGAAACGAAGTCTTAGTTAAATGAGAAATTAACTTAAAATATTTATTACATAATAATATTTACAACTTCCTACATAAAACACTCTGGGTGCTTAATATATATACATCAAACGGATTTCATCCAATTAGAAAGGTATATTAACACAAAGCAAGTGTCCCTAACATACACACGGTATCATCATTATTACTGCTATATTGCTCAAGTTCTATGCTCGATCTTGGTAAACTTAGCCTTTATAGTTTCTGTGATGGTCTCGGTGGATCACACAGTGTGGGAGTCCTTCTGTTCCAGAAGCGTGTCCCTGTTCCGGCCTTCGGAGCTGTTCTGAGCGTAGCGAAGTCGGCGTTCCCTGTCGTAGATTCCCTGGGATGTCTGCGAGGGGAAGATGTCTCTCCCGCGATAAATCGTGGTGGTGAGAGTCCCTGGATCTCGAAGTCCTAGCTGTCAGGTAGTTTGGTGTAGGATGTTGATCAATCCCCTAGTTCCAGCTTCAAGGTAAGTCGGTCCAGTAATAGAAACCAGGCTAAAGGCAAAATGATATCCAGGCGAATATCCATAAGCTGATAAGTCCCGTTCCAACAGCAACGAATTCAGATCGATGTATGGAAGATGACGTAGCCTGTACATATATACATACAATTTGTGGATGGACTTATAAGTCTTGTCATTGTCGGCGAGAGCATATGTTGCATCGCGACAATGTTAGACCACGCAAACATTTTAATTAATGAAGTATGGGACATGGTATCTAGAATAATCATTAATACATAGTATACATATTTAATATTGTCTTCTCGTTAACAGAGAAATGGGCGAGTTGGAACAACAACCTACCATCCCCATGATGGGATGGCGGCGTGTCGAAGCCCGCGGCAAAAGCAATAATAGAATTCAGAATATCTATATAATGTAAATATAGGCATTATTAGAATAAGATTAAACACGATCGAATATGTGTGACATAGCGAATGAACAATACAAGTGCAATACCATAATGTCAAAATCATGGTTGAGTACTTACTAGTACTCTAGGTAGCAGTTGCAGTTAAGTATCACGCCAGTGAAGTACTAAGTCTAGTCACTTCAAGCGTCCACAATCAAGTGATCAGATCTTAAAAGTCATATACTTGCTTGTTCAGGCCATTTATTCCGGTTGCGTGACGATTAGCTGATGATTCAATTGTGTGATTCAAATGTTATATGTGTTTCCATCCAATGAAAATCACTTTCGCTGTTGCGGGTTTGACCTTCAACCTTTAAAGTTTATCGGGCTGAGGTGAACATCCTCATTCTGGCCTTGGTGTGAGTTCTCTGTCTAGACAATGCAAAACCAGCAGGGGGCGATACTCCGCCTTGCTGTCTACATGGCAAAAATGAGGGGGGGGGGTGGTATTATTTCCTCAAGGTTGTTCGGTGGGATGAGTTGACCGCAAATAGCATGCTCTGGAGGTGAGCGAACTGATGCACGAATGCGATATCACAAGGGAACTCACTCGTGCCGAGCATTTGCGGGTCAACTTGAGGGGGGGGAGGGAAATGAGTTATTTGACAAGGGTTTCCTAGGGCGGGTTTACGATGGAAGAAATTGGACAAAGTCCAGCTNAAGGTTGTTCGGTGGGATGAGTTGACCGCAAATAGCATGCTCTGGAGGTGAGCGAACTGATGCACGAATGCGATATCACAAGGGAACTCACTCGTGCCGAGCATTTGCGGGGCAACTTGAGGGGGGGGAGGGAAATGAGTTATTTGACAAGGGTTTCCTAGGGCGGGTTTACGATGGAAGAAATTGGACAAAGTCCAGCTTCAGATCGTCACAACATCTCTTATTTTATCCTTTTTTTTTCAGCGGCAGTGCTTTTGTTTCGAAATGGGTGGGGTGGGAGGGGGGGGGGAGACATTCATCACCAACCCTGCCAACAGGACAGCCAACGACTAAAACGCCAGCAACAGCACAAACTAACGAAATACACCAGCACCGACCTACCATAGTATTTTGTGTGTGTGTTAAAATGGGTATAACGTAATAACGTAATTATCATTGCAAAGCGTAATAAATGTGCATGCGTAAATGTATGTCTGCTCCTTGAAGACATCTATAGTATTGAGAGACAGGGAAGACACAATCCAATGAATAAGACGAAATAAAATCCTTCACACTGAATCCGAAGAAGTAATTTTTTTTTTTTAAATTTAAAGGGTAATTTGCTCGTTTCAATAAAAACCAAAATACAATGTTTACCTTTTTTTTTACATATATCTTCCCATGTAGACGGCCGGGCTTACTTCTTCATTCCTTGAGCGATTAAGAGACAAAAACCAAACGCGCATCGTGTCTTACACACAGTCTCTACTCTACTCTCTAGATCGTCGTTAAACCAAAACAACAAGGCTACGCCAGCATAGCTTCAATCTGACAGATTAATTGAGTGTGAATTAAAAGCATTGCCCCACCGTGATTCGTGATCCATTAAAAATCCCCCCCCCCCCAATTGACAGTTCAAGCCTGTTCTTACGCACTTACATACAGTTTTTGTGTTCTTGTCGATTGTTCGTCTGCTGAACACAGCAGCCGGCACGGGCTTCGAACCCGTGTACTAATATGTTTGAAACAAATACCCGACACCCTAAACCCCCCCACCCCAATACTTTTTTTGTTAAGCCCCGATTCAAGTTGGCGATTGGGTCGTGACGAAAAAGATACCAGGTAATCGGTGTTGATTAAAAATACTGAAATACTCTATTGAATTATGGCCTTTGTCTTATAATATACACAGGGCGTTAAGGGCACAAACTTTGGGATCCAATGTTTTCATAGCCAGAATTTATATTCGGAAAGTGGAGCAACGTGTTGTCCCCACCCTCATCCCCTCCCCAACGCTTTTTGTAACCTGTGTCATAATCAAATATATTTTGTGTGTGGGTTTGGGGGGGGGGTGTTGAATACCAGTAGATTTTAATTAAATAATTATTCCAGCATAGTAGATAAATAGTGATTTTATAATGAAGTGGACTTTAACACCAAGAGAGACATCAATCAATGAAATCACGTTCATTGGAGCCAATAATTTTGCCCCCCTCCCCCTCCCCCCCCCTCCCCAAAAAAAAAAGCATCACACCATTGTGTCTAAAATAAAGCCCTTTTATTCCAGAGCATCGCAAAAAGGTGAAGACAAAATATATTGATTTTGCCCCCCTCCCCCTCCCCCCCCCTCCCCAAAAAAAAAAGCATCACACCATTGTGTCTAAAATAAAGCCCTTTTATTCCAGAGCATCGCAAAAAGGTGAAGACAAAATATATTGGTAATGTCACGAAACACACATAGTCTTCTGGTGACAAGATCAAAATAAAGCAGGCACACCTTTGGGAGAGTGGCTACATTCAAATTTCTAAGAGCTACGATACATGAGCTCAGTGAAATGTGGACAAAGGTGAAAGAAAAGCACACTAGCTGGCAATCGTTTCTTGTTTGAGCCTAACAAAAGTGACCAGGAAGCAACAACGACTCAATGAGAACAAAGAAAACAATGCAAACCCATACCTTAAGATCAGTTGCAATGTTAGAAAATGTGAGATTTGGTCCCTTACCGGAAATACAGGGAACCTGCTCAATACAAGACATGGGGTCAATACGATCCGGTGATATGCAACGATGGATGGAGAATCCGTACAAGTACAAGCCAAGATATATAGATATGTATCAATTGTTCGAAGACCCACAATAGTGACCATAACTAAAAATGTCAAACTGCACTAGACAGGACACATTGAGACTTGATAGGATATCTAATTGTAGAGCAATTTTTATGTAAGTCATCTGCTGGCACAAACCTAAGGGTAGTAGGGTCTACCAGCCGACCAAAACTGAGGAGAATTCACCTTTGTAGAGAACTACGACTTACATCAGCTTGGGGACCTGCGCATGGAGCCGGAAAGCAATGGATCGATCCGAATGGAAGGATGTATTGTAGCAGGCCAGGCCAGGGCTGTAGCGCAAGTGATGATGATATCGCAAAATCTTGACCCTCTTTCCCCCAACGTTTCTGGTCGTTTATTGATGACCCCAAGCAACCACTTTTAGCAACTGACCCCGCACCCTTCCTTCCAACCATATATTCGGCCCTGAAATCTACCGTAGCTCTTAAAATAGTTAAGTCATCAAGCCTGTCCAAAGGTTAAAATTTCCCATATGTAAATATAATTTTGCAAAACAATTATAGGCTATACTAAAAAAAGAACATTTTTTTTTTTTAAAATGCGCTGAGTTGAAAAAAAAAATATTAAAAACAGACACCATTGAAAAGGAAGAGAATGAAACTCACGTAGTTCACGTCATTGATCAGCCCTTCTTAATCATATACTGCTAAATAAATGTCACCACATGCCATGACTCATAATATGTCTCATATTAGCAAAAGTACTCCAGCAAAACATAAAGCCAAACAGGCATAGTTTTAATCATTTTTTGTCTGTTTCACCAACATTTCAAACATTTTACGCAAAGAACGGGCTACAAACATAATCTAGCCTAAGTATAGTTACCGTCATATACCTTACGTGAACACGTTGCTTGGCAAACCAGTCATCATTGTCAACAAAGGCACACACAATTCTACGTTGTCCTGTGGCATCGAAGTCTTTTATGACTTTAGTGACGTCAGGAAATATGTCGGTGTGAACATGCGGCAGCGCCAGAGCTGAGAGTCGTTCTGATCCCATTGTTGAACGCATAGAACTCTTGAGACGGAGGAGTGCCGAGAAGCTGCGTTCAGCTGTGGCGGATGTAGCAGGCATCATTAAAAGTACATGAAAAACAGTGTGCAAATTTGGGTATAAATCCTTCGTGAGCCTTCCTCAGCCACCGATGCCAAGCAGTAGTGGTGGACGGTACAAGCATATGCTGCTTGTATAGAGCTAAGATGTGTCAAGGATTTTATGTGACGTTGTGCATGTCCATCTATGTTACTCCAGTCTGAATGCTTATAAAAGCGCATGTCGTACCTGAAGCAAATACTGAGTAGGCAGCACCGAAAACACCATCCGCCTTGACACTGTAACTCATAAACGGATACACATTTGAGTTAAACATAGAACTAGGCACATGGCGTTGTTTATTCCCAACTGTCTTCAAAGGCCCTTTCCAGTTCTTAGATGGTTGAAACTTTTCCAAAAGCACTGATTTCTGTACTGATTCAGGTAATGTTTGGTTAAAGTTGACCTCACCAATATCGAAAAATAAAGCCGAACAGAGACTTTTAATGCCTGTGGCTTTCTTGGCGGCTGATAATGTCAATGTGTCACATAATGATGATTCTGAATCAGATTCGGATTCACTAGAATTTGAGGACGCACTTGATATGTGGTTATCCAATAATAATGTCATTGCAGGAGTATTTTTAGCAGCATCTTGCACTTGTGACACATTTGTTGATGACGTTGATGTTGCTGATAAACCGGGCGTTGCAATTTTTTTAAAGAATGATGTAATACACAGTTTCTCTTTAGGAGGAGATTTTTCGCCGGTCTCACCTTTATTACTGTCAGCCATTATCAAAAATTGAGGAAATACAAGAATACTGCAACGATTACAAAAAAAAAAAAAAAACGTGCTAGAGTTGACTACTTGGAGAACGACTTGAACGTAAACAAATATGGCCGCCCGGACATGCGCACGTCATACAATAGAGATGTAAACGTAATACATACCCGGTAGTTGCATAGATATTTTTAAAAAGTTTCTAACGGTCACTCACATTCTCACAAGTCAGGGGTGAGTGGAACTCTTCAATTTGATATTTTTCATTTTGTTATTTGATTTTAATATTTAATTTAATAATTGAGCTCCGTGGTGCAGCGGTTAGGCGCTAATTGACTTTTATAAAAAAAATATTAATTTTGTAAATTTTAGTGGACACACGTGCGTCCAGTGCGTCACGCTGCAGGCGCCCCTGCATTGAGATGTCCATCATACGCGATGTGGCTTTTCATACCAGCGTGACATCTGTGACTTTTCCTACCAGCCAGCGTGACATCTGTGACTTTTCATACCAGCCAGCGTGACATCTGTGACGTATCTTGACTAAATTATGCTGTTCATGGTGAAATCTCTAAATTAAATTTTGTGTACAATTTGATTGTTATTATTTAAATATTGACTGCATGAAATATTAAACTATGGTAATTTGGGCAAAGAATTGTTGTTGTTTTTTTTTTTGTTGTTTTTTATATGAATTCCAAAAATCAGTGGGCAGTGGGCTTAGAAAGAGTGGAAGGCGTAGTAGAACTAAGAAGTCCGCCCCGGCTTGCACATTCTTCGTGATATTTAACTCAAGTACGGCATTTTCGGCAACTGCGTTAGTTTTTTTTTTCGCGTAAAAAAAGGGGAGCGGGAAACTTGAGCCAGCCAGTCATCAATAACAATAGCTACGCCACTGCAATTATTTTATTATAAATAAAATAAAGAGATTAAATAAATTTTATTTTCAACAATTTACCAGTTTATTTTTTTTAACATTTGCGATTCCTAATTTTGTAAATACATTAGTTATGACAGATTGTTCGCTTTTGTCTAATTTAAATTTTTTAAAATTACTTCACATTCTTTGAATTTGTGTTTTAATGACTGTTTTTTAATTAAACAAAAATATTGTTAAAAGTAGGTAAAAAAAAACCTGAAAAATAAGATGAAAAATAAAACGTTCATTAAAAGATTGTTTTCAAATTAATTCTAAAATAATTATACTTTGTCTTAAAACGTTACAAAATCTGGCCTATTGATATTTTCTCTGCGTCCATAGTTTCAGGTAGAGGCAATTTCCTTAACGTCATATAAAAATGAACCTATTTTAATACTTTAAAATCAAGTTTATTGCTAAAAACCTTGTCAAGACGGTATGAAAATGTTTTCATTGATATTTAAGACTAAATCAAAAGCCAACGCTAACCGTTAAATCACACCAGTCGACAAACTCGGTCAAGTCATCTCAGAATAGTTAACTAACTTGGACTTGATAATTATTGATATATTAGACTTGGTGGACTTAGTAAACTTGTTCGGTGGTAATTCGCCAATCGGTTTGAACTTTTAGGCATAATTATTTATCATTAATATGGTATTATTTATTTTAATTTAATAAGATAGGATAAGATTCTTTTATTGATCCAAACAAATGAAATGGCTATTTTGGAGAGATAGCACCCTGACGTCATTTGCCCCTGGTTGCGATAGTGTCAAAACCCTGGTTCTAATAGGGTCAAAACCAAGGTTAGGGATACGTTTAGTTTAGGGATAGAATTAGGGTTGAGGTTAGGTTTAGGGATACACTTAGGACATAAGTTCATGGGCCGCGGCAACCAAGATTGCGGCCACTTTGCTATCTCTCCAAATTTACCCAAAATGTTTCTTGATTGCATTGTTTCATTGTACATTTTCAGCACATAGGCTAAATAAAACAATTTGAATACAAGACATATACATTAAATTATTTCACTAGTGAAAAGCCATTTAGTGAATGAACTCTCTTAGTCAGATCAGGGACTTATTAATTCTTAATTAGTTTTGTGACTTCGGGGGGAGCACGCTGTTAAATTTGTTCAAATTGAGGGGAAAAAAGAATTGTTATTTGTTTCAGTCCTCCCCCTGAGAGAAAGAATATAAAAGTAAATAACACATGTCTAAGAGAAAACTTAAGTACATTAATTAACTTGTTTGGGCTCCAATAATCAGTGCCAGCCTTAGACTTAGTTTAGCAAGTACAAGTTTAGTTCCCTTTTTTATACTATATAAATATAATATAAGCAAGAAAAAAAATGTGTTGTAATTATCCAGTTTAGGTGCCCAAACTTACAACATTTCAACATGCAAATTAAGACAATCAAGCACTTTTTTAAAGAATAAATTAGTACAAAAGTCAACATGGATAAGTTAGTTTCAATTTTTCATACCTTCACTGAACAGTGAACTGGACTGCGATTTACCTCTTTATAAGTGTAGTTAGTTAGACCTAGGTATAATAATTATTTTATGCATAGCCCTATAACTAATATATTATACTACAATGTCTAGTATTAACTCTACCTGCCCTAACTCAATTATTACTTGTGACGTTTACTCTCTACTGAGATGTTTAAGGGCGTACGGTAATATCTATTAATTAAAATAACTGAGTGAGAGTACATCATCTGTGATGTGTGTTATGAAAGTTTTGAAACTATACAACTGGAAGATGCACAGCGTTCAGTGAAATCACACTTTTGAATTTAGGCACCTAAACTGGACAGTAATCAAAATGTTACCCTAGTAATTATAAATGTTGAGCAATCATCTATTCTAATATTTTTCAGTTTTCTAAGAAACCATCTGTTCTATTTATTTTCTAAAAGTATTAATAAGACTTATGGAAATGTGAAAATAATATATTTATTATAGCCTAACTTAAGTTAAGCTCAAATTCTTAATTAGGTTAGTTTGTGATGAGGATTAGAGTTTATTTAGTAGCTAATGTCATGACAAACATAGCAATTAAAAATTAGTAGGACACTTATGCAACAAATGGTTTAACCACAAATTTATAAAAGTTTTACGATTATCTGTTAGCTAATAGTTTATTTTAAGAAAAATTTGCCTGACTCATTTTAACAAAGGAAAACTCTGAATTATTTCTGTCTTTTGAAACTCTTCTGAAGGTTTTCTGGGTATGGATACTGTAGCTAAACCAACCAAATTATTGTCAGGAAATGTTGAACAAAGATATAATCTTATGTTTTTAAGTGTGAGTTTTGAAAAAGTTTTTTCATCAATTGCATTTTGTTCTGGGAATTTTAGCAAAATTCACACTACCACACACATCTTGGGAAAAGGAGCAAAAAGCCCATTCAACATAGTTCATCTAATATGCCCCGTTGGCTTGATTTTATATGTCATTCTACTTTATAAAGCAAATAACTCAACAGCTTTATTTAATGTCAGCGAAATTCTAAATTTTCAGATGCTAAAGCTATTTAAAGGTCGATGCATTCTTTGAAAAAAACTTAATTTTTATCATATTTCTTTAGTTTTTTAAATTCATACAAAAACTTAATAAGCAACTGATGGATGATAGCTGTTGCTGGTAAATGTACAATAGGATCACTAACTGAATAAATTACTGTATCTAAAATCTGGTTAAAAATAAACTAAAAAATTATTTTCTGGTTCAAGAATCGGATCATCTGGACCTTTCATGTCAAATTGTCTCTTTTAAGTCAAGATTTAGCTGTCATTCCTGGTGAGAAGTTTCTAGAATACCCAGTTCTTCTACCATAGATTTAGCTGTTATAATTGCTTTAGCAAAGACTTTATCCGTTCTTTAATTCTAAAGGATTGTATATTTTTTTTATTCCATTCAAACGTTCAATAGATTTAAAATGAAGATCTTTTTTCTGGAAGCTTTGCTAGATATATTGATCTCAAATATAATATCAAATCACTAATTTTTTGTTGTTTCAAATCCCTTAGCTTCCGCGTGGGACTGATTTTCATGTGCTCCAGTTAGGGAAACATCATCAGTAATTGAACTATGGCATTGTAAATTTTAACTGTTTGGTATCATATTACTTTCAAAGCATTAACTAGTGGCATAGCAAGGGTTAGTGCCACTGGGGAAGGCTAAGATTTATGCTGGCCCCCCTCCCCCCCAAATTCCTAAAATGACAACAACCAAGTTTGAGCGAAAATTCCTCCCCTAATTGTGAAGAAAAAAATGACACTCTGGGAACCCCCCTCCACCCCCTTTTTTTTCTTGCCTTTTTACATTTAAACTTGCAGCCTCTTTGACATTTTCCAATAATATATTCAAATATATTTGAGTGATATTTTGCATACCAAAATTTATATAATAGTAAATTAAACCAAAAATACATTACTGCTTCCAAGCAACAGGTTGCAGCATCATTAACCATCAAATTTAATAAATACGCTTGCAAGGATAAGCACTCTTCTAACTCATTGTTTGCTCCACTATCATCATGTAAACATTTATTTTTATTTATATATATATATATATATATATATATTCTTTTTTATTTGCATCTGCTGGAATTTGCCACCCCTTGAAAGACTGCTCCAGACAGTCATCTATTATCACCTACACTACCTAAGGCTGACAGTGGCAATAATACAAGCCTACTACTGGCTAGGACGAGAGCTCCAAGGCCTAAGTACTTACATTTTCTAAAATTTTCAAAAGTGTTTGTTGTTTGCCTTAAAATAAACAGAATTTTGGAAGGATAGCTGTAAGCCTTTAACCCCCCAACCCCCCCAAAAAAAATTGAAAAAAAATAATAATAAAATAAAAAAAATGTCTATTTCTATTCCTAATAGAAGTTGAGCAAGGAATTTGTTTGCAAAATTTGGAACAAACTTATAAAAAAACAAAATTTAAAGAAAAGAGGATACTTGTACCAAATTTCCAGGAAACATTCAAAATATCATGTACAGAATAATGAACCAGAAAGTTTTAAATGAATAGCAAACTATTTATTTTGCATCATTATATTTGAAGGAAACTTTAAACAAAAAATACAAATGAGAAAATCTGTAAATCATACTAATCCTTTTTTTGTTGTTGTTGATATTTTAAAACATAGTTATTGAACAATTATCTTTTTTTTCCCTTCAATTTCAATAGAATTGTTAAAATATCGATATTTTCTGTGTTCCCTACATGACAGCTGGTCATATTTTGTAGCTTTGATGCTGATCATTAGATGACAATGAGTGCTGAAAAAGCAACAGAAGTTATACATGGGCCAGACACATGCACATACACACCCTGCTACTGGTAAGATTAACAATAATTAGACTTAATGATGTTTTTTTTTTGGAAACTGTCACAAATTATTTTAAGTTTTCTATCTCAAAATTAATGTCTAATTGTTAAAATAGCACTAACGTAATATAATCATATGATTAGTAAAGGTTCACCATCAATGTAAAAAAAGAAAGCCTTTTAAAAATAAAGAATATGTTTAATTTTTTTTTAAAATTTATTCTTCTTACCCAGTGAAGAAAATGTATGGAAATTATGTGAACGTATACAACAGCGCTGCAGTGAGGCAGAGCTTTCAAAATGCTCTTGTGTTTTTATTTCTAACAATGAAAGAAAGGTGAATGCAAATTTAAAACTTTTTGTTAACCTTGATCCAAGAGTGGACCAAACAGTTTTAATTTATTTTAAAAAGTTAAATAATAGTTGTTAGCTCAGTTCTGTAAATCAAGTACTTTAAACATTTTGTTGGTCATTCTGACCTATACATTTGGGATTTATTTCAGTTCATAATATTCCTTCTAATTTTTTAAATAGATAATGAAAACAGTTATTATCCTTCAAATATTCTAAGAAAGTATAGCTATTACAATCAATCCTGTTGTTGCAGATTCCCCTCTGGCACCAGAAGGCCAGCAAAAGTGCAGACAGATGTGTCATATGGGTGAGTAGGACATCAGCGCACACACAGGAGCCAACTGAATGTCTCTGTTGGCATGTGTAAAAAATGCAGGGCATCCAGTCACTGTTTATCCTGGCACTGGAGTTTTCTAACTGGCATCATAATTTTTGTGGTTTACCTAGCACCTGAGATAATAAAAATAATGATAATAATAATAATAAAGTTTATTTGAAAATCACGCTTCATCCCCAAAGGCTCGAAGTGCACTAAATCATATCCATGGATTTACAGACTTTGAGATTGAGACAACGCCTTTGTCAGTGAACTTTGAAAGAGAATACACTCAGTGAGACAGGTACCTCTTCCTCGATCAAGACACTAGAAGAAATATGCATTATCTCAAATCATGGCAAAGCTCCAAGTGTAGACTCCATCCCAGCCACATTCTACAAAGAAGGGGCGTCAGTTCTGCAAGGCTCCACCATCTGTTCCTACTAATGTGGTAGCAATTGACGTTCCTGCAGGATTTCAGAGATACTGCTATCGATCACTGTGCTCTGGTGTTCTTAAATCGAATCCATCTATGCAGCTGATGAGATCTTGCAGAACTGGGTGATGTGGTCCTATTTCTTTATATGTGATACGCTGGTTGATTGTTATGAGTGAAAAGTTTAGCTACTAAACAATATCTAACTATTCAGGAATAACAAATTTGAGAGCAACATTTCAAAATGAGAAAATGTGGAGAGATTGCACTGCTTCTTGTTTAAGCGATTCGTGAACAGGAAGTATTTGTTAATAGCGTTGACTGTTTTTGTTTATATTAATTAATATATAGAATGGAAAACACAGAATAAGTCCACCGATTCTTAGTTATGTTCGAAATAAATTATATTCATACGTCAAGGAGATGTTCAGATACGACTTTATCAAACTATCAGGAATAAAACTTGAGAGAAACTTTCCAAGAAATGAGAAAATATAGAGCCATTTCACCGCTGCCTGTCAGGTGCTTGTGAACCGGAACTGCATATGGGATAATGGGACTGGATCCTGATTATTTTAGTTCCCCTAATCTGTATATTAGTATAGATCTTAACTAGACCCTATATGACTACTTTGTACCTGCATTAAAATGTATTTTGAAAGTTTAAGAAAAATACATTAATATATTTTTTTCTCGTTGTTACACACAGACTTTATTTAAATGTTAGGATTTTTGTATGAAACAAGGATTGATGTTTAATTTAGACTTATGTAAAACTGGAGCAGCTCAGACAACTTTTCCTCCCTTCATTAATATTGTAGGAAACATGGCTCCTCCCCCACCACCATGGGTCCAAAAAAATTATGACAGAAATAAATAAAGTAATAATTATCAATCTTAAGCTCAACATAGTCACATGACCTCATAAAATCTTTTTGATGTTTTTAAAATAATGACTTTAAAATAATTATTCATATTAACTTCACCTTCAGCCAACAGCCTAATTATAAATAAATTGACCCCTACCCTTTCACCACGGTCTGTAATGTATGTTATGTTTATTTCATTTATATTTTATATTGTTTCTTCTGTTTTTGTTTTTCTTTAAATTCAACACTACCTGCAGTTTCCTTTGACACTGGTACAGAAAGTTGCAATAAAAATATATTTTTTTTCTTTTTGATACACTTTTTTCTTTCTCTTAATATACTATTTTTAAAATTTCAAGACTAATGATGCACATGCCAGTTATGAAGATCAGGAGAGGTGTAAAGAAAGTGTAAAAATGTCTATGAGAATGAGAATTTTTTCCTCACAAAATTGAGCTGCGAGACAAAATGATGGACACAAAACTCAGTTGATACAAATGTATTTATCCCACACAGGACTACCATGTGATCCTCTTGTATCATGATACGCCAGTGACACTTGTGTATGACCTGGACACAGAGTTGAGCTTCCCTTGCCCACTGAAAGAATATGCCGCAGCCTGCATTGGTAGTGAGAGCACATTCAAGCAGGAATATAAAAGGTTGTTCCATTGGTCAGTGAACAAAATGCGCACCAACTAATGAATAGTGAAATAGTTTAATAACCTGGAGAAGTAATTCCCAACCCTTTTAACTCTCTGACCCTTTTAAAATCCTTTATACTAACTTAATTTTTGTTCATGTGTTTCTGGCTGGCAAAATCTTGAGACGGCTAATGGACCCACTTAACATCAACCTATTAAACTGAAACTTGGCACATAGATTTGATGCCGATGAAAACCTATTCTATAACGCTTTCAGCCCCAACACACAGAAAATCTGTTTTTGAGGGGAAGATGACACTGAGTTCACAAAATAAAATTCCTAATAAATCAACTAAATGAGATTTTTTTTTTTTTTTTAAATCGCACATGTGTTTGTTTTCATAGTATTTTCTTTGGGTTTTCCGATATAGTTGGTGAAATAATACTGGGGTGTAAAAGCAGGTGGGTCATTATATTTTAAATATAGTTCAGGATTATGATAAAAAAATGTGCGGTTGTTAGCCTTTTGGGTTGGGGGGGGGGGGGCTTTTAATTGGGATTCTTATAAAGTGTGTTACTTGTATGCATGATTTGTCAAACTTTCAATCCCATCCCATCCCATCCCCCATTTCTCAATATTACATTTTGTAAAGGATTTATAGAAAAAGTTTGTTTTTAGGGGTTTTTAATTTTAGAATCAATTTATATGGGAGCAGCAGTACAGGCTACGCTAAAGAATTTTTTACATGTGAAATTTTTTTAAGTTGTAAATCTTATTTGAATATTTAAAAGTAAAACTTTTTCAACACTGTTAGAATCTGTTGGCTTACAGTTGCCTGTATGTTAAGAAATCAGAGTGATTGTTGTTTTTAATTGACAGAATGTTTCGGGTGGTTCCTGCTCAAGATTACCTCACAACATTTGCATCAGACCGGTCACACATGATCAGCACAAAAGGGGAGTGGCTATCGCCTCCTCCAGATTACCCGCCAATCAAAAGCACAGGTCTGTAAATGGTCAGCCAATACTTGTGAAAAAAAAAAATCAAAGGCTGGGGGAGCTATGGGCATCCATAAAGCTCTTTTCACTTGAGAAGGGCGAGTTGGGCTAAGAAATTGTAACAGCTTGTGATTTCTGTAAGGGGGAGGGGGGTTAACCTCTTGTCTGAAGCAACATGTCCTTGATTTTTTTTTTTATCAGATATAAATCTTGAAATTGACAGACATCCAACTATCTGATGAGATGAATGTGTTTTGACACAAGATGTCCCTTTTATAAATTTAATATTCTAATAGTTTTTTTTAGATTAAATTTTAATTAGTTAATTTTTGTACCCTTAATGTGCAATGCTATGCCTCTCATGTTACTTATAACCTAATATATATATATATATATATATATATATATATATATATATATATATATATATATAATGTGATATATTTTGTATTCTTATTGTGTGATATTCTATCTCTCTTATGTTTTATATAATAATATATATATATATATATATATATATATATATATATATATATATATATATATAACCAGTGTTACAGCTCATTACTGGCTAATTGTTAAGATAATTTACTGCTATGGAAGCACGAGACAGAACCGATACTTTTCATCACCTATCACTTTATTCACACATTACAATTCACAGTAAAAAATAAGCCTCCAAGTTGGAATAACATAATTGTCTTGATCTCATACACTCCACATAATTTATAATACACACCGTTGGAAGATAGCTATTCACAAGAGCAAGAATTCACAATCATTAAGTTTTAGCCCTAAGTTTAACACAATGACAATATTAGACACAACGGTAAAGGTTAACATGATGCCAAAGCTAAACACTGGTATTTAGTTTTAGCAGTAAGTTTAACACAATCACAATATTAGACACAATGCCAAAGCTTAATACAATGCTAATGCTAAACACAATGCCAATGTTAAATTCAACATGACACATAACATTATTGTTAAAAAGTTACCATGGATAATTGCTCTAAAGCCCACTTGTTCATAAGTTCATAAGGAAAAGTTTATCTGACCTCAAAATGAAATGCTAATGTAAGTTATTTGGTGCCAAAGAATATGTAAAATGATATTTTTAAGGGGCTTAAAATGAATGAGTCTTCTTCCCTTCTCTTGGTTTTTAAAAAAATGTTATCTTGTAGAACTATGGCGAAACACAGGAATTAAAAATTGTTGAAATAAAATTTGTTTAAAAGATGAAATTGAAACTTTATTTAACTTCAAGAAGAAAAACAAATCAAAAATATAATTAATGTAAGTGCAGATATTTATCAATATTAAATGATTCTGGTAGCCAAAATTGTAGAGCCGCCTGACATACAAAGACCTTAGTGATCTGCAATAATAATTTAATTATTCAATGTACATGATGAAAATAATTACTATATACTATGACACCCCACTTATTTCCCTGAAATATTTTTCTTTAAATGTCAGCTTTAAACTGAATATATATTGGAATAAGCTGAGGGCACTTCATCTGCCCCATGTATACCATTCATGTATCATTAGTGTATGCTTCATTTGGTCTGGTTAATTTGAGAAAAATATAGGTCTGCTTTTTTTACTCTTTATTTTCATTAACTTCATTACATCTTTTTTAAACAGCCTTTTTTTTTTCCCACTTGAGATTGATTACATGTCAGATGTGAGGCAATGACAATTTTAACTTGGTTTGAACAGTCAAAAAATTTATCTCCTCTGCTTAATGTTCTTGTTGACAGGCTCCAGTAACAACATCGACGAATTTATTTCCATGGACAGCTCAACAAACCACGGAATGGTCCTCACACTCCAGCAGTTCCTCAACAAGTTTCAGGTTTACTTATGATCCCAAGAGTTTTATGTGCTACGCCCAGCACACAGTAGCGCACGCAGTACAAAACCACGACTTAATCAAACACTTATGTACACAGATAGTAACACTTTGATGAAGTGTGGATAAAAACCATCAACAGATATTGTTGGAATATACTTGATTTTGGAAAGCAAATTTTAAACTGGATGAAATAATATTTTTTAAAATTACCTTTCCAAAAATTCTTTTAATAAAATGGACAGCGTTAAATTTGATGTCCAATTTATTTTTTGATGCTAGCAGCAGTTTTAAAAATATATTATTGAGATTAATGTTGTTGTTTAGTGAGATTTGAAAGTCTAGTCAATAAGACTTGATATTATCTTTAAAAAATGTGTGAAATTCGTAAATTTTGTGTTATATATTTCCAATGTGACTTTCATCTTTGCAGCAGGTAGTTAGTGTATTTATACAGCCAGAAATATTTAGAGTTTTATTTATTGCTCTGAATTTTGTTTAAAAAAAGTATTCCATCGAAAATTGTCACTTTTAGCTTAATTTTATTAAATTATTATTAAGTATTATTAAACCAACTCTTTTTTTTCTGTTAAACAACTATATTTTATTAGTTGTTTTTTAAAATTTAAAACAGAATTGTTTTTGTACTTTTGAAAGTTCTTCTCTTAAAAGCTGTATAGAATTTACTACTCTGGTTTCAAATTACATATACTTGGGTAAACATGTTGCTTAAAGATGTTACTTTAATTGTAGTATTATTTAAGTATGCCATCTACACTATTCCTAAAATTATATAATTTAATTCTATGAACCAAAGATGTCATAGAAAAAAATTTCTAATTTAATTTAACATCACTTAAAAAAAAGCTCATGTCTAATAGTTCTGAAATTAACTTATGGCCAAATATATGTGTACCTGAAATTAACATTTGGCCAATATGCATGTATACCTTAAAGGAGTGCACACCATCATTAACATTTCACCTGACAGGTGAATTAAATTTTCAAACAATAAATTATTTCTATTTTTTTCTTCTAGATTAAGGTATTTCATCATTTAACTAGGGGTGGCCAACCCTAAAGACCTTGTATGACACTTTTGTAGCGAATGAATTGTTGAAGGGAGACATGTCAGAGCACCTTATTAAAATACATCATTTTCTATGTAACAATGTCACTAATGCTATTTCACTAAATAAAATTCCTGATAACTGCGCTAAATGAGATTCTGATTCAGACATTTTATAAAGCATAGCTTTCACCTTAGTTCATTTATTCTTTAAACAAATTTAAATTGGCAGAGAAATATATTATTTTCATCATAATTGTCAGGTCATTCTTTGACCACCAGTAATTTATTCTTCATCTTGTCACCATTTGTACGTTAAGAGCAGGGTAATATATTTTATTTTTTTACCGATTAAAGATTTTTTGATGGTTTTATATATAATTACAGAAACTTATTTCTTAACTTCTTTTGTACCTTTGGGAGAAGGGGAACATAGTGTAATTACTTTTTATACTTCCTTATGTTTAGCAATTCTGTAATGGATGTGTTTCTTATCAACTTTGTATATTTCTATTAGTGTATATTTTTTAATAGCTGCGACTTTTTGAAAAAAAGAAAACGTTTATATATCGATATCTACTCGTTAAATGCTGATATTTGGCAGTGAAAAATTAATAATTAAATATTGAATGTCCGTTGGAGCTGTAATTTTTTTAAAGTCAAATAAACATATCTGTGAACCCGTATCCTAGGCTAATTGTAACATTGTTGTTATAGATCAGTCATTCTGAATCCCCCCCCCTCCTCCCCCCCCCACCCCCCACATAGTTTCCTCTTTAAAACACCAATTTTTGACCCTGTTGCAACTATTCTTAGTATAGTAGTTTTTTTTTATTTTACTTCTAATTGAATGTCCTTTGGAGCTGTAATTTTTTTAAAGTCAAATAAACATATCTGTGAACCCGTATCCTAGGCTAATTGTAACATTGTTGTTATAGATCAGTCATTCTGAATCCCCCCCCCCTCCTCCCCCCCCCACCCCCCACATAGTTTCCTCTTTAAAACACCAATTTTTGACCCTGTTGCAACTATTCTTAGTATAGTAGTTTTTTTTTATTTTACTTCTAAGACAGATAAGAAGACAAATAACATGTGGCACTGTTAGACTACATTGGTTTGCATTCAAAATTCAAGGGAAACATTTTACATTAAATAATTTAGAAAAAATAATAACAATAATAATCCAGGTCTGAATTCTGCTACTCCACTTTTTTTTTTTGCTTTCAGCAATGTCGGATACCTTCACTAAAATACATGTCCCACTGCAACCAATGGTGAAAATGTAACAAAAAAAATAATTAAAAAATGATAGGATATCTATAGAGAACCTGTTTCTGTTGCCTAAACTTCTCTTTTGGAAATAGAATTGCGATATAAGCTAGAATTTAGATGAAGATCCTTAAATAGCTAAGACATATTTCAATGAGCTCAATGTTATAACCAGTGTGTTGACCTAACTTTGCTTCAATGTAGAGCTGCAGCGTCCACCACTTATCTCCCCTATTTTTTGTTTTGAAGTTGATGGTCTCCAGTTAAATGTGTAGCGCTCCACCACTACCCACCCCTTATTTGACTGTGTAAATCTTGTTTTATAATTGGAAGGTAGAGAATGAGCTGAGGTGACGCGATTTCTTGAATTGCTTTTCCTGAAGGTTCCAACTCCCTCCCTAAATACACGCTGGCAGCTTTCCCAGCTGGAGGAGATTTCCTAGACACGAGACATACTACGAGACTTACCGGACTTAATAGGATCCTTACGAGACTTAATAGGATCCTTACGAGACTTAAAAGGATCCTTACAAGACTTAATAGGATCCTTACAAGACTTAATAGGATCCTTACAAGACTTAAAAGGATCCTTACAAGACTTAAAAGGATCCTTACAAGACTTAAAAGGATCCTTACAAGACTTAAAAGGATCCTTACGAGACTTAATAGAATCCATACGAGACTTAATAGTAGCCTTACAAGACTTAATTGAATCCTTACAAGATTTTACTCTTCGTGTGTGTGTACATAAATAGATGTTTTTGTATCTTTTGAGGATTAGGCTACTACAGGCCTAGATCTACTTTTAACTTGCTGTGCTTATTAAGTTAGTATCCTTTTTTTTCTATATTTCTGTATATTTCATTTTTAAAAATATTTTATAAAAAAAATGTATTAGTTTAATTAAATTGAACATTTGTTTGAATCACAGGTCTTTTGTATCGTTTTTGTTTGTACACGAGTTATCATTTGTACACTAGTTATCATTTGTACGTATTGTTCATATGATGAGCAGAGCAAAGGCTTGACACAGATTGAAGTTACAACAAAAGAAAAAAAAACAAAAAAAAAAAAAACAAAAAAACCAAACAAAAAAANTTCATTTTTAAAAATATTTTATAAAAAAAATGTATTAGTTTAATTAAATTGAACATTTGTTTGAATCACAGGTCTTTTGTATCGTTTTTGTTTGTACACGAGTTATCATTTGTACACTAGTTATCATTTGTACGTATTGTTCATATGATGAGCAAAGCAAAGGCTTGACACAGATTGAAGTTACAACAAAAGAAAAAAAAACAAAAAAAAAAAACCAAAAAAACCAAACCATAACGGTCCGTAGACAGTAACATGGCATAACCAAGTAGTTTGAAAATTTCTGGCATTGAACATATCTTTTCAACACATCTTTCAATGAAACTAAGATTAGGATGGGGGGGGGGGTAAGAAACGGTCATGACTCACGACGACGGCCAATGTTGCATTTAGAAAGAGTTAGTTTTTAATGCCTGAGTAGGCAGCACACATTGAGTTTTAAGATTAATCTTTTTCTTCAGCATCTGCAAAATAAAAGTAAAAGAATAAAATATTTTTTTTTTTTTTAAATATGAATTAGCTTTGTCAAGTCCGATTATTTTAAAGTAAGAGAGGTTCGTGTATCTTGCTTTAACAAATGGCACATGGCAAACGTAAAAAAAAAATATAAATTAGCTTTGTCAAGCCGGATTATTTTAAAGTAAGAGAGGTTCGTGTATCTTGCTTTAACAAATGGCACATGGCAAACGTAAAATAAAAATATAAATTAGCTTTGTCAAGTCCGATTATTTTACAGTAAGAGAGGTTCGTGTATCTTGCTTTAACAAATGGCACATGGCAAACGTACCTAATTTTTATCGGTCTCAGCACAGAGCTTGCTGAATGGTTGATCATTGGTTTTATCGGTATTAAGTCACCAGGTGTTGGCGACGAAAGACCCTCTACGTGGTTAACACTTTTGGCACGGTTCTAATTTGTCAAAGTAAGAAAAAATAAACCTCACTGTATGTCACAGATAAGCGTTTCCAAAATGGTGGTCCGTGGACCGGTGCTTCCCCAAATGGTGGACCTGTGCTTGTCGAATTGGTGGTCCGTGGACCGGTGCTTGCCCAAATGGTGGTCCGTGGACCGGTGCTTGCCCAATAGGTGGTCCGTGGACCGGTGCTTGTTTACTAGAAACCAGTGTTGTCTGTTGACAGTGCCCAAAGGAATGTGTAAAGATGTTAAAAGCGGCAGGTACCATTATTTGAAAATATTCCTCTCTTCAAAGGGCATGTGAAGTGTATCTCTAAAACAGCAGATACCAGTTAAACTCAAAAACAGCAGATACTATCCCTGACTGATGTTTGACCTTGATACCATCTCTGAGTGATGTTTGACCTTGACTCTTGTTGATGCCTAAAATCAAAACATCGCGTAGCCTTCCTTAATTAAAAGCTACATTATTTTTTTTTAAATTAAATTTGATTTAAACTGCTGGCTTACGTACTGAAGTTGTAGTAAGATTACTACAATAATAGTGTTGTAGAATAAAGTTGTCTCATTTAAATTATAGTTTTAAGAGTGCTAGTGGCTAGTGGCGTAGCTGGGGTTAGTGTCACCTGGGGCGGGCCAATAATTTTGCCGCACCTTTCCAATACAAAAAAAAAATGTAAGTGGTTGGCCGAAAATAACACCCCTCCATGCAAAGAACAAAATTGTCCAACGGGTCGGACCGCTCTCTTCGCCACCCGCCCTCCTACGCCCCTGATGAGTGCCCGCCTATTTCAGGGGCGTGGGAAGGGGGTGCAGAAAGGGTGGTCTGACCCTTTCTTATTTACATAGCAAGTAGATAATTTCGGACACTGTTGCAGAGTCCTTTTTAGCGCGGAAGTCGCGGTAAAAATTTTGGCCCGCCCCGGTAGGCTTAGGTCCAAACTACGCCACTTACCTGGGCAAATGCGCAACTATTCCGAAGAGTTTCAGCACCAATACATACTTTTAAAATTTTGAAATATTTATGAAAAGAAGAGGGCTGTAAGTTAGGACCAAGTTTTCTGGTGGAAATGCACTGAATGAACCCAATTCTCACACCAAAATCTTTTCATTGTTGACACAGTTCATTTGTGCTACCAAATACTGTGTTAAATAAGGAATAAGTTAAAATGTAGGTCAGCTTTTGTGGATACAGCCCAATGATGCTTGAAATGCAAAGGAAATTGTCATTTGTTTGAGTGGATCTGTAGGCTGTAGGCCTACTTCAGGGATTCTCGTGTAATTGATTTTTTCACCAAAAAAAATGTATTATACGCTGGGCGCTTTCATCTTAGGTAAAGAGGGGTCAGGTGACCCCACTGAATTTACTTAATTATATTATTAACATGTAGGCTATTGAGAAAATAAACTTAATAATTAATGAGGACGAATAAAACTATATAATGAACACCAGGTAATTGTGTGAGTCCTCTAGTTTTTTTAATAAACAGTACTTGATCACGTAACTAAATCTCTCAGCAGTGACTCACAGGCTAACAGTACACACTCCACTCATCATCCCCTTTTTTTGCAAAAGAAATCTGCTGATGCCCATGTGTGATGGCCATGGCAGTAGTATATGGATTACCTTGATCAATGGAAAGATGGATTAAGATGGTCAGTGGATATACAGAGTTGGTCAGTCGATAGACTGAGTTGGTCAGTCAATGGACGGAGTTGTTCAGCTAATGGACGGAGTTGGTCAGTCAATGGACGGAGTTGGTCAGTCAATGGACGGAGTTGTTCAGTCGAGAAGGGCAGTGGATAGATGGAGTTGGTCAGTCGAGTAGGTAAGTGGATGGATGTTGAAATAGTATCCTGCCCTAGATGTTGCGGGGGAGACCAGGGTGGCAGGAGAGTTCTACGTCACGACGATGCTCTTTGGCACAGCCCGGAGCAGAGGGGCCTGGTTGTCAACGTACTTTAAGAGCGCAAGCTCAAACCTCAACCAGAACACAAATGCTAGTTCGCGGATGAAACGAGCTTGTCACTTGATGAACAGAGTTGGTCAGTTAAAGTGGTTTCGTATTCCCAGTGGCCTGAAAGTTATACATGAACTTTGGTCTAAATCAGCGAACTATTCTATTCGTTTAAGACATTCTCTTATTCTCAAATAAGGCATTGAAAAAAAAGCCAAACGCAAGGGGAAAAAAATGAGGATGTCCACGTTGCCAACATGAATAGAATTATTCGGTTTTGATTACATTTTAAAATTCTTTCAAAATTAAGTGAATCTTGTTAAAGATTTAAAGTAATAAAAATGTTTTATTTAAAAAAAAAAAAAAAAAAAAAAAATTTAAAAAAAAAAAAAAAAAAAAAAAAAAAAAAACATTTTTTAAAGAGAATGGGTAGCAAACATACCAAGCAAGACACCAAGCAACCCCCAGTTCTGTGAATGAATTCCAGTTCACAGCTTTCATACCTGTTCAGTGGGGTAATTCTTTATGTACGTAATAAACTGTGAATGACTCTGTGAAGTTTGAAGTTTGCCAATAACAGGACGATACGACACCACTGTATGGAGTAACCAGTGGAGTAGTAGTTTACCCTAACTCGACTTCTTTTAAGCCACTCGGGAGAAAGCAAATACGGCATTTTACAAGTGACGCAAGATGGTGAGCAAATATTACCGTACAAAAATATGGCCATCGTTTTCCAGTGGTGGCATTGGGTGGAGATCAGGATTAACTAGTGTCCAGTAGTCTATTAGGAAGCAGTGCATTAATGGTTAAGTAGATATCAGATTTGACTTCCGTGGATTAGTGGTAGGTAAAGATTTAGGATCAACTAGGGTTAGTTAGAATTTTTGTAAGTAGAATGTGATAGCAGGCTTAACCAGTGTTTATTGGGTTATTGGTAGGTAGAGATTCAGTGGCGTAGGAAGTGGGGTGCGGAAAATTAGGGGGGTGGGGGATCCGCCACGGGTGACACTATTGTTTTCTTTAAGGATGGCTCGCATTTTCGGTCAACTGCAGTTTTTCTTCGTGGAAGGGGCAAGCAAACTCTTGACCCACCCCGAGCGCGCTTACCCTAGAAACGCCACTGTAAAAATGAGGATTAAATAGGATTGAGTAGATTATCTGCAAGTAGATTTGAGAATATCTTCAGCATCCGAGAATTTGATTATCCACAGTTATTATCTAACTTCGATTCTGAAACATAATTACATTATTATTATTCAGTCAAAACAACGTTTCGTATCGCCATCATGATATTTAATTGCAGCTCTTCTTTCTCTCGAATTTTCGTTCCCCCAACAGCTTAGAGACGTATGACCTAGCTTTAAAGTTTTTCACAAAGTGCTATGTTATTACTTGATATTATGACTCATCTGTTCAAACTTGCATTCCTTTTGTTCGTACTCCGTTATCCACCACTTGCTGATCTTGTGTCATATGTTTTCGTCTATAAAACCAAATGCCTCAAGTTGTGCACAAAAATATTTATTCAATCAAATACAGTCGTGTAAAATACAACTGAGAAGGAGGCGAAGGAACTCATTTAAGAGATTTACCCATAACAACTTTTAAAAAGGGTATAATTAGTATACTTAGTGCGTTCTCCTGTGGACAGTATGCTACAAAATTGTTTTCATTTGCGGCAATTTCTGGGAATTTTAGCAAAATTCACACTACCACACACATCTTGGGAAAAGGAGCAAAAAGCCCATTCGACATAGTTCATCTAATATAATTATTATAATTCTTAGCTTGATTAGATTTGCTTCCTGGTTGCCCATTTTATTTGTAAGTCCAATTTATTTGTTTTATGTTTTGAAATATGTTTTTCCCCGCGCAATTTGTCTTTTAGTTTATTGTATTATTTCAATGTTTTTTTCCATACTTGTTCATATCTTGATCTGATTAGTTTACGTTATTTGGTCAATCTCAAGTCCCAAACTTGTTGAGATATTAAGCCATCCTCTTAGCCATGAAACTCGGAGGGTATTCGCCTAAAAAACATTGAAAGTCCGTTTATAGGCTACTATATGTTTGTATTTTGCCCATGTATTGGTCAATTCGACATAACCTCGATATGTTGGCTGCAGCCTCGTGTTCATTGTCTGTGAAAAATGTGCATTCCTGTAGGTCACCTTGTGGCCCGTTGTGACAAGTTGAGGCTGGGTGGCCCGTTGTGACAAGTTGAGGCTGGGTGGCCCGTTGTGACAAGTTGAGGCTGGGTGGCCCGTTGTGACAAGTTGAGGCTGGGTGGCCCGTTGTGACAAGTTGAGGCTGCTGGAGACTTTGTCAAATTTCTTCCACCGTAAATCCACCCTTGGAAACCCTTGTCAAATAATACCATTCCTCCCCTCTGTTTCGCCCCGCAGTGGCATAGCCCGAGTGACTTCCCTTTGTGTTATCGCATTCCTACGCCAGATCGTTCACCCCAAAAGCGTGGATTTTGTGTTCAATCCCTCTCACCGATACGTTTGAGAAAATAATACCCTTCCTGCCCACAGTTTTTCCCTTGCTCTAATCCGCCTTTCGCTAGAAGCCAAAAGTACCAGAAGATGACTACAATTTTAAAATTGTAGAATAAAGTTGTCTTATTTTAGCCTACTTTCTCCGCTAGTCAGCCTTTCGCTAGAAGCCAAAAGTACCAATGAGATTACCTCAATTATATTCTGGTAGAATATAGTTGTCTGATTGGAACCAGCTTTCTCCGCCAGTGCTTTTTCATAACAAGGCTTTCGCAAGACACACAAAATTGACCAGCTGCTTCAAATGACGCTTGAGTTGGTCTTCGTTTTTTAAGCAGTGGTGGAGGTAGTCGTTGAAGCTACGAAGACTGCATTAAGCGTAGGAGCGGACAAGCTGTAAATCCCAATGTGGCTGTCTTATAAGCAGCATTGTCTCAGTTATCTCCATGCTGGCATCTGCTACATAGCACTTCATTATTGTCATGTAGTGTCCATTTAAAAGACATGCTTGTATGCAGTCTCCTAAGGGAAAAGATTCCAGTGTGCCGTGTCCATTGTATTTCTAACATTGCCATAACCTTCAACATCGGGCAGTTCGGTCTCGTTTAACAGAGGAAAAACAAGATCAAATCGACTTCAAACATTTCTACTGTGACATTGAACTTTTAAGAAAGTTTAAATTTATATATTTTAATTTTTTTTTTTTTAAATCTCCCCAGGGTTTAAATATTGCAGCACGATGGATCCTCTGTCAGTAAGTAGAATCATACGATGAAAAGATTATAGTTATTTATGTATTTAAAAATCAAACAACACTTTTGATGGAAGTAGATTAATTTTTTTTTTTAAATACATTACACAAATAAAAGTAATAGTTATTGAAAGAAAATAATTTATGTCATCATGCAGAATTTATTTATAGTTTTATATTGAAATATGCTACTAAATTTTGTTGTAAAATTATGAGAAAACACACTAAATTAACACACACACACAAACGCACTAACAATTTATGCAAATATGTATACATTGTTTGTTTGTGAATGCAGAAAGCACTGAAAAGAACCATAGACTTTCACGACACGGCGGGCATACATGACGCTGCCGGAAAGCTTGTTCCCTTCTGCCGTCTGCCGAACGGTAGACTTTTCCCGCCGTTCGGGGAGCAGTACATCAACAACGTTAAGACGACCAAGCTGAGACCAGACGACATTTTTGTTTGTGGCTACCCCAAGTCAGGTAGAATAACTCTTTTAGAAATATATTTTTAGGGAACTGATTCTGATCAAATGTGCATGCAAACTGTTTAGAGGAGTGAAGAGTTGGCACCACCAAAACCCCAGAGAAAACGGCTCACTAGCAGACTTGGGCTTAGATGGATGGATGGATGGATAGATGGATGGGTGGATGATGTGGAAAAGGATCTACATCATCTGGGAATCCAAGCATGGAAAAGAAATACATTAGTAAATTCTGAGTGGAAGTAAGGGGTGAAGCGGGCCGAAGCCCTACTTCATCTGTAATGGCCCATGGATGAATGCAAATAATGTAAATAAATTACTCCTGCTATAAAGTCACTTAATTACAGTTTTTGTTTTGACCATTCGTCATCACTTCCTTTTATAGCTTTTCGTTTTTTTTAAATTTTCACACGCTGCCAACGAACCTATAAGCACCCTAATGTTTTAT
Organism: Lymnaea stagnalis; assembly: GCA_964033795.1. Taxonomy (NCBI): domain Eukaryota; kingdom Metazoa; phylum Mollusca; class Gastropoda; family Lymnaeidae; genus Lymnaea; species Lymnaea stagnalis. Next base: position 377,313 of record CAXITT010000294.1, read on the forward strand.
TTGTAAAGGTTGTCACTGGACATGGGAGATAATGGTAATGATACTCAAAGGCAAACCCGAGTACTCCAAGATAGGAAAAGTGGAAACAATGCTAGAGCTTGCCTCTCCTGAACTTCCTGCCGCGGTTCCTTCCCCTCGTATCCTCAACACACACGTCTGGTATGAGGAGTTGCCTGATGAGGTGTGAAACTGTCATTCATTTTGGGAAGTTTTAGGTTCCATTTTTCATATCGTCGCTGTAAAGATTTTAGTTAGTTTCAGCATCTTTACAGCAAAAGTTTGTGTAATTTAAAGCCACTTTACAACGTGTAGACGGACATATTTTCACACTAACATTCTTAAACTTCTTTTAGGTAAACATTCAAAAAAACTTTAGTTTTTAATTAGTTTTCATTAGATTTAGGTTTCATTTAATTATTTTGTATTTAGTAACGTCAGTTTCACCATTACTTTTGAATAAGTCTTGTTTTCCTGAACTAACAAAATTCAAATATTTATAACTAATAAAACAATAAAGCTGGTTTAAGAAAGAGTCTACAAACCTTTCAAGTATAAAGAAACATGGGCTAATTCAGTATGTAAAATTGCTGAAACTGTTTATTATTAGGCTAAATATTGTTGTAATTATTATAATATTAGTTTCCACCTTTCAAAATGAGTGAGACGATGATTGCTACGTACCGCTATAATGCGTAGAGAATTGTATCTCTTACTTTACGATATGGCTCGTGACAATCAGTACATAACAAAGGACGATACCATTAATTAAATACAGTAATGAAGAACGATAACTAAAACTAGTGCTATGTAAAAATAATACTTTATTAAAGCTAATTTTAAAATTACCCAATCAAATAAAAAATAACTATTTACTTACAGAACAGCAATGAACGTGTACCCGTACAATGTTGGGAAGGTGCACATAGATATATTTATAGATTATACAAATCTACGATCAGTGCAGTATGTCAGTCTATTAGTCTCGCTCACGTATCGCAATCAGAAATCGTTGTCTCGAGGTTTCGCGGTCTCTCTCTCTCTCTCTCTCTCTTTCTCTCTCTCTCTCTCTCTGTCCGTGGATCGGCTTATTTATAGTCTTTCATTGAGACTATTCCAGAAAAGTTCCGGACGCATTCTATCTGTACCTGGGGCCGTCTTAAAAAATTCTACCAAACTCCACTAATTGATGCGTTTACATGTAGTCAAGGGAGACAATTTATAATAAGGCAACACCCCTTTAGTCGCCAAACTTGGGGTCACTCAGAGCTCATGCACGAGAAAAATGACGTAAACATACATTAAATTAAACACGTCAAGATTTGACAACAATGATGAAGATACTTTATTTTAGGCAGTCTCTAAAATTGCAAATGCCGATTCTGCAGTGACAGCCTCGTCTGCACTCCTCGCAGTAGAACCTTGACAGATGATTTTCTCTCGATTTCCGCATGGCTTTTTTTGTTGCTACAATTTCTTTTTTTGTTTGTGTGTGCTTATCTTAAGCTTGCTGGAATTCCATGGTAATGGCTATTCGCCATGCAGTCGGAAGGGTGATAAGCGATACTCTTCAAATCGCCATTTTCGATGTTGGCTTCCCCCATTGTTTATTATTCATATAAAGACCAAATGAAAACAAAAGATGAAGAGAATACAACAAAAAAAATTAAAAATTAACACATCATGACGTGTTTAAACCAACATGTGACAGAGTTTAAGATTGATGTACAATTTCAGATTAAGAAATACAACAACAAAATTGTCCTTACCACGAGAAACCCCAAGGACACGGCCGTCTCCCACTACAACCACCACATCAACATGCCGCACATCTACCACTACGACGGCAAGTTCAACGACTGGGTGCTGCTGTGGATCGAGGGATTGAGTCAGTAACATGTGACAAGAAAATCAAATGATCTGCGTGAATAAGATTAATACATGGATTAGATTTATACAGGGATGAGATTTATACAGGGATGAGATTGATACATGGATGAGATTTATACAGGGATGAGATTTTTACAGGGATGAGATTTATACAGGGATGAGATTTATACAGGGATGCAATTGATATAGCAATGAGATTGATACATAGGTGAGATTGATACATGGATGAGATTGATACATGGATGTGACTTATACAGGGATGAGATTGATACATGGATGAGATTGATACATGGATGAGATTGATACATGGATGAGATTGATACATGGATGGGATTAATAAATGGATGTGATTGATACTGTAATGAGATTAAAACAGGAATGAGATTGATACACGGATTAGATTTAAACATGGATGAGATTTATAAATGGATGAAATTCATGCAGGGATGAGATGTATACAGGGAAGAGATTTATACATGGATGACAGTTATACAGGGATGAGATTTATAAATGGATGAGATTTATACATGGATGAGAGTTAAACAGGGATTAGATTTATACATGGATGAGATTTATACAGGGATGAGATATATACAGGGATGAGATGGATACATGGATGACATTTATTTATAGATGAGATTTATACAGGGATGAGATTTATACATGGATGACATTTATTTATAGATGAGATTTATACATGGATGACATTTATTTATAGATGACATTTATACATGGATGACATTTATTTATAGATGATTTTATACACGGATGACATTTATTTATAGATGATATTTATACACGGATGAAATTTATTTATAGATGATATTTATACATGGATGACATTTATTTATAGATGAGATTTATACATGATTGACATTTATTTATAGATGAGATTTATACATGGATGACATTTATTTATAGATGAGATTTATACATGGAGGACATTTATTTATAGATGAGATATACATGGATGACATTTATTTATAGATGAGATTTATACATGGATGACCTTTATTTCTAGTTGAGATATACATGAATGACATTTATTTATAGATGAGATTTATACATGTATGACCTTTATTTATATATAAGATTTATACATGGATGACATTTATTTATATATGAGATTTATACATGGATGACATTTATTTATAAATGAGATTTATACATGGATGTCATTTTTGTATAGATGAGATTATACATTGATGACATTTATTTACAGATGAGATTTACACATGAATGACATTTATTTATAGATGAGATTTATACATGGATGACATTTATTTATAAATGAGATTTATACAGGGATGACATTTATTTATAGATGAGGTTTATACAGGGATGAGATTTATAAATGGATTTAACATTTTGAGAAAAATTGCTTGATTGACCAACAGAAAATGGGTTTAACCTTTGACCTTCGTATTAGTCCCTTGGTAAGAACAGAAAGGTATAGAAGGTCATTTATTCCACAGTCTGTAAATATTTACCCAGCGTGCTTCCAAGTCAAGTAGACAATAGCAAAATGGTTAATAAGTCCATGCAAGGATGTTCACTGGAGACACTTGTTTGATGACTGAAGATTGATGGTCTGAATGTTTAAGAAACATGCATGATAAATAAAGCAAGTAATAACCATGCAATTTACCTGCAAATTTCCAGCCCCCCCCCCCCCAATTAACGTTGTCGGCCATCTTGTTTTTTTCCCCAGCTGACTACGGGGGATTTGTGGAGTTCCATCAGAAATGGGACACAGCCATCCGGGATGACCCCAAGCCCCCCATCCTGGTGGTCAACTATGAAGAGATGAGAGAGGTCAGCAACAAGCCAATTAACTGTTTTATTGTTGGTTTGTGGTGGTCCATTTAAGTCAACTGGAAAGCAAATGAATTTAAAACAGTGTAATAATGTAATTATAGTCCATATTTTTTCTGGGGGGGGGGGAGGGTGGGGGAAGGGGGGTTGGAACGGGTGCAGAGGGCAGTGATCTGCCCCAAGCTACACGTCTTTTGTTAAATTGAGAGGTGACATTTTCTCTAAATGGAAGAGGTGTTTTTAAGTGGAACAATTTTATGCCCGCATCGGGCTGCTCGGACCCTGCTTCAGTGCATCTCCTCATCCCTTGGGACACATTTTTGTACATCCTAACTTTATATTAATACATAATTTGTCACTTCATATATTTTAACGGAATCCCCCCCCCCCCATTTTTTGCTTGCCTCCTCCAACTGCGTCACCATTTGATACCCTCACCACTGGAAATAGATCTTTGTCTTCTAAAAGTACTCCAAATACATCTAATTAATAAAAGAAATACTTTAATTATTTAAAAAAAATATATTTTAGAACCTTGAACCAACAGTCCGAAAGTTAGCTGAATTCCTTAGTGTGACCTTGACCGAGCAACAAATCCAGGAAATCACAGAAGCTGCTGACTTCAATACGATGAAGGAAAAATTCAAAGGACTTCCTACTGAAGTGTTGATAAGAAAAGGTAAAGTCAATGGGATTTCCCATTTTTCGTATAGTAATAATAACAATAATAATAATAATATATATATTACAGAATTGAATAAAATATTCCATGCCGTATGTATTTGTGTAAAAGTTACTCTTTGTTTTTTTTACAAAACAAATTAATTAAATCTTAGGGGTGAAACGCATCCACTTGATTTCAGTTCCACTTACTGGCATTCAGTAAGATGTGGTCATTAATACGTACAGTCCAAGAACTGTCGTCTCCCTTGCTATAGCTTACGCTTAAGCAGAGGGCGATCCTTTTTTAAAAAAAAAATGGTTTATGAAAGCTCACGTTGTTTATGACATAGTTTATGGCATATTTTATGACGTAGTTTATGACGTAGTTTATGACGTAGTTTACATGACGATTGCTTGGCAGTTTTCAAGTTGTTCTGGAAACAATTTTGTGACCCATGTTTCACAAAATATAAGTTACTAGCTGGGGCATAGCAACCATTTGGCTGGGGCATAGCAACCATTTGGCTGGGGCATAGCAACCATTTGGCTGGGGCATAGCAACCATTTGGCTGGGGCATAGCAACCATTTGGCTGGGGGCATAGCAACCATTTGGCACGTTTACAATACAGGGAGTAGGTGCATAATCTATAATAATAAATTCAGATGGACCACCATTTGTCCTGTCCTTATCGTGTCGTCATACTATTTCTCTCATAAACTTTTTTTTTTTTTTTGGTCGACCCATGACTGAGAAAATACTTCAGATGGCGCTAGAATAATTATAACCTATCTAAACGTGTGACCTTTGCAATGTTCTGACCTACCTGTAAATCAATTTTACTACCGGCGACTCACGTGACTGTGTTCCTTGTACATGTAAATCAAGTCTATGACCGAACTCTCACGTGACTTTGTTTCATATACTTGAACCGCTAGACTTTGACTGGTCTCTCACGTGTAATTACATACTTGTATTTACATTATACTTATATCACTGGTCACTCACGTTACTTTATATCTTATCACTACAAATATAGTCTTTGACTGACCCTCCACGCGACTGTGTTTCTTGTACCTGTATGTTAAGTCTTAGGCTGGCCACTCAAGTGACTGTGTTTCTTGTACCTGTATGTTAAGTCTTAGACTGGCCACTCAAGTGACTGTGTTTCTTGTACCTGTATGTTAAGTCTTAGGCTGGCCACTCAAGTGATTTTGTTTTGTGTACATGTATGTTAAGTCTTAGACTGGCCACTCAAGTGACTGTGTTTCTTGTACCTGTATGTTAAGTCTTAGATTGGCCACTCAAGTGACTATGTTTCTTGTACCTGTATGTTAAGTCTTAGACTGGCAACTCAAGTGATTGTGTTTCTTGTACCTGTATGTTAAGTCTTAGACTGGCAACTCAAGTGACTGTGTTTCTTGTACCTGTATGTTAAGTCTTAGAGTTGCCACTAAAGTGACTGTATTTCTTGTACCTGTATGTTAAGTCTTAGAGTGGCCACTCAAGTGACTGCATTTCTTGTACCTGTATGTTAAGTCTTAGACTGGCAACTCAAGTGATTGTGTTTCTTGTACCTATATGTTAAGTCTTAGACTGGCAACTCAAGTGACTGTTTCTTGTACATGTATGTTAAGTCTTAGAGTGGCCACTAAAGTGACTATTTCTTGTACCTGTATCTTAAGTCCTAGACTGGCCACTCAAGTGACTGTGTTTTTTGTACCTGTAAGTTAGGTCTTTGACTTGCCCCTCACGTGACTGTGTTTCTTATACTTGCAGGTCAAGTTGGTGACTGGAAAAACTGGTTCACTGTAGCATCGAGTGACGCAATCGACAAGTGGAGACCGGATCTTGATAAGACTCTTTTCAAATTCCGCTACTTGCTGTGACGTATATGACTCATAATTTTGGACCAATAGTCAATAAATAGTAAAAATAGTAGTCGATAAATTTCCTCAAGGAACTAAACCTGGACGCTTTACTTGTTGGTTAAGATAAATTTTACTATTATAAGGGTGACGAAACAAAGTTATTAGTTTTGTGTATGTAATAGAAATGAAACAAACAAGTGAAATTTTATCATAGGAAATGTTAACTTACTTAAATATAAACAGAAAAGATTCAAGTGTTTCTCATTTACACTTGTCAAATTATACGTTACTAATACGTCACTTCATTCAGATCTATTTTATCCATTCAATTCTTGAGAGCTATTGAAATATTGTGCGAAACTAATCTCTTCGAAAGAAGATTACTCGGACGAAATGAAATTTTGTTAAGAATGATTTTTAAAAAATACTTTGAACAGGGGATATTTGAGTGAGAAATTGAGAAAATTTAAAATTTTAAATAATTTTTGTTTTTGTGTTGTTTTTTCTTTACTTTTTTTCGGCTCGTTCAAACATTCGTTCGAAGCTACATAATAGTCGTAGTTTCGTACTAATTTCATGATAAATAAAGTAGATAATCTTGGATTTCACACACTCTGCACAGAATAAAACATCATCAAACGACGTACAAGAGTCACCAATGTAATCTAAGATATCTTTACAACTAATATCCCAGTGCCATCTCGAAATGAAGCCCTTCATTTTTTTAAAAATCCGCTATACTTTTTTAATTTAACGTTAATCACCGCGCTGATAAGAGACAAAGTATTCTTCCAAGCATTTTATTTAAATGCAGTTAGTACCAATATTTGAATACCCAAACACGACCCCAACATCTCCAACCACAAGTCAAAGGGGTAACATGAAATTACTCTTAAAGTAAGCGACTCAAATTATACTATTAATTTTTTTTTTTTTTTAAATTTTTGCTTCTGCGAGAACGTAAGTTAAAACTCTACTTGAAAAAACAACAACACACCAATGAGTAACAATTTAAAGTGACACAAAGAAAAAAAAAGACTCCATTACCTAAACAACAATCTTATTGTCTGGTCTACCCAATTAAGAATTTTTTAAAGATAAAACACATTTTCTTGAATCCGCTTCAGTAGTTAAAAATATGAGTCTTCCTGTGCCTCATTTCATTCGTTCGATTGTTTGAGGGATATTTCTTTGATCGTACTTTCCATACATTTTTTTTCACGTGAGACTCACAGGGTTTGGACTTTTGGGTCTCGTTATCGTAACACGCGGTTGGTCGACAGATTCATTTAATCGTTTGGACGAGTTCTTCCTTGTATCGTCGACACACGTCTCTTCTTCTTCTTCTTCTTCTGGGACACCTGATTTCAGATTTAACAAGTGACTTACGGAACAGGTGAACAAAGATGGTCACAATTTGGATAGGTATACCAGAACACATGTGTATCAAACTTATTCGAGTCACACATGAAGAAAGATGCGTCCATATGTGGATACAGATGTTTGAAGCTTTCTTGACTGTACATGTTAGACTTGATTACCTACCATTTAAGAAATTAACCTGTCACGGGAAAACAAATATAACCTTATATACAATGTTTAATGTTGTTTCCTTAAGTTTTTAGTAACTTATAATATGATCAAACCAGGCCTTACACTTCTTGTGTGTTAAAAACACGAAAACTTTTAGTTCTTACATGTCAATCAAACCAATAATTTCATTTTCTGTATGTTAATAACACCAACACTTGCATTTTTTGTATGTTAATCAAAACAAGACAGTTCTTGTATGTGAATCAAAGCAAGACGTACAGTTCTTGTATGTTAATCAAACAAGACTTTATCTTGTATGTTACATTAAAACAAGACTTACTTACATTTCTTGCATATGTCATCGAATGTTAAATACACGTTTAGACGCCATTGTAGTGCTTCAGAAAACCTTTGGATTGTAGCGCAAGCACACACACAACAAAGTATTTTAAAAAAGTACAACAGGAATCCATGTACAACTTAGCGTCAAATCTGACATGGGTCACAACGTTATGTTAGAGATAAAGAAGAAAGCAATATGAAAACAAATAAAACCAAAGGGCTTGTGAAGACAGGTAACGTTAAATCTATAGTTTGCTTATTTACCTGGAATCCTATCAGGTCCTTAACTCCTGTAAGCATGTCAGGGTTAAATGTTCGAGGCACACTGCTCAATGATTTCAAAACTGTAAGCATGTCAGGTTAAATGACAGCTAAAGAACTTACTAGTAATTAATGAAAAACACACTGACACGACAACTGAAGAACGTCCTAGTAACTATCGAACAAAACAGTGACATGACAAATGAAGAACTTCTTAGTAATTAATGAACAACACGCTGGCATGACAACTGAAAAACATCCTAGTAATTAATAAACTACAATCTGACATGACAACTGAAGAACATCCTAGTAATTAATGAACAACACACTGACATGGCAACTGAAGAACATCCTAGTAATTAATGAACAACACAATGAAATGACAACTGAAGAACATCCTAGTAATTAATGAACAACACATTGAAAAGATAACTGAAGACCATCCTAGTAATTAATGAAGAAAAAAATTGCATGACAATCTAGGAATATCATAACGTGACAAATAAAGAATATCAATAAATAACAACTGAAGATCACCCCTATATAAAAAATTGAAGATCATCCCTACATGACATTGAAGATCATCCCTACATGACATTGAAGATCATCACTACAAAAAATAATATTGTTGAAGTAAAGGAATCGATCATATACGCATGAAAAATCGAATGATAAGAAAAAAACCTAAGAAATGCATCTGACTCACCGATTGCACGGAATCTGCTGACTCAATTTGCGACACACCGAAACCATAAATCTACATTACATATGAATACCAGAACCTCAATAGACATTTGTAGACTTTTCTTTGCTTTTAAAGAAAATACAATGCAAAACCAGTAGTACGCTATTTCTAGTTTGATGTGTTGGTGAGAACCGTGTCAAGTTACACTTGTCCTTCGAGGGGACACCGAAAAAATATTTTTAACTTTAACACAGCTCGCAAGAGTTGTGTAATTGCGGATCGTCTATAAATACACGAGAAGGCTGCCACCCTAAGTAAGTCAACAGAACAGAGTGCTGAAACAAAAGCAGGGGACCTCCAGAACATAGTATCATCAGACAGCAGGTACTACCCAGAACAGGATATCACCAGACAGAAGATACCACCCAGAAAAGGGTATCACCAGAGAGAAGGTACCACCCAGAACAGGATACACCAGACAGCCGGTACCACCCAGAAAAGGGTATCACCAGAGAGAAGGTACCACCCAGAACAGGATACACCAGACAGCAAGTACCACCCAGAAAAGGGTATCACCAGAGAGAAGGTACCACCCAGAACAGGATACACCAGACAGCCGGTACCACCCAGAAAAGGGTATCACCAGACAGCAGGTACCACTCAAAACATGATATTACAAGACAACTGGTACCATGCAGAACATGACATCACCAGGCAGCGGTTACCCAGAAAGGTTTGAAACGAAGCAAAGTGCCACCGAAACAGGTTGTCATCAAATAGGTTTTCATCAGAACAGGTTGTCTCCAGAGCAGCTATAATCTGAGGAGTTCAAAAGTTGAGTATTTCGTGGGTTGCATCATGAGTGTACAACACTGCGTGATATCATGAGTGTACAACACTGCGTGATATCATGAGTGTACAACACTGCGTGATATCATGAGTGTACAACACTGCGTGATATCATGAGTGTACAACACTGCGTGATATCATGAGTGTACAACACATTCTCTAGTGATACCATAATGTAAAACATTGAAGACTACGGGTAAACATAGCGAAACCAAGGTCACTATTATGCAGCACATGTAAACATGTAAAAATACAATGTTCGGACCTTAGATGTGAAAAATCATTTGAATGTGGATCTGTTCTTTGAGATAATTAAGTAATATTGGCAGAAATCATTTGTGTCCCTTTTTTCATTTTGAGCTCTACAATTAAGGGCCTAAATATAGAAGCAAATACTGGACAAACTTGGAAGTCATAGAAGTTTTTTTGTGGATATTCCTGTCTTGACATTATTTAAATTAATTTTTGCATGTGATTATCATTTTTGCTATTTCAAACAATTTAATTTTGCATGAAAGATTGTATTTTGGTTTTATTGCTAATTAGTTCAAAACCATAACATAATTATTAAGATGGCCTTCCGTAACATAATTCCTAAATGGGCCTTTCCCAATACGTATCCTAAGGTGGCCTTCCAATAACATAATTCCTAAGGTGGCCTTATATAACATAATTCCTAAGGTGGCCTTCCATACCATAATTCCCAAAGGGACCTTCCATAATATGTATCCTAAGGTGGCCTTCCAAAACATAATTCCCAAGGTGACCTTCCATAACATAATTCCAAAGGTAGGCTTCTATAACATAATTTCTAAGGTGGCCTTCCATAACATAATTCCTAAGGTGGCCTTCTATAACATAATTCCTAATGTGGCCTCCCATAACATAATTCTTAAGGTGGCCTTCCATAACATAATTCCTAAGGTGGCCTTCTATAACATAATTCCTAAAATGGCCTTCCATAACATAATTCCCAAAGGGGCCTTCCATAATATGTATCCTAAGGTGGCCTTCCAAAACATAATTCCCAGGGTGACCTTCCATAACATAATTCCAAAGGTGGGCTTATATAACATAATTTCTAAGGTGGCCTTCCATAACATAAGTCCTAAAGGGGCCTTCCATAACATAATTCACAAGAAGACTTTCCATAGCATAAGTACTACGATGGCCTTCCAAATTATAATTCCATAACTGGACTTCCATAACATTATTACTAAGGTGGCCTTCGACAACATAATTACTGAAGATGCATTCAATAACATAATCGTTATAGGGATCTTTCATAACATAATTCCTATGGTGGCCTTCGATAATATAATTCCTAGGCTGGCCATTAGAGGTTTTAATAACGTTTTAGTAAATTTTATTGACCAAACTATGAGTCCTGTTATTTTTCCCTTTCTTAAAGTCCTGCCACTTGCTGTACATAAATGGTATCGTGTAGATCATGGGGTTAACGGCCGCGTTTAGCGGCATGACAAAAACAACCAACCAGGCGTAAGTGTCTGGACTGACCTCGTTTCCTGTCATCGAACAAAAACCCAAGACACAGATGGGAAACCAGCACAGGAAATTGGACAATGCAACCAAAAGAAGTTGCTTAGCAACGTTAATGTCTTGCACTCTCCTAGCAACGCTCTGGGCATTGGTCATTTCAAATCGCTGACTGGACGATATCAAATGGAAGATGAATATTTGACCAAAGACGATGCAAAGGAACAAAACAAAATTGACACAGATAAAAATTCCAAATGAATAATTCCAGCCAGGATGTCGGACACTCGTAAGCGGCAAGCCTAAACACATCCCGTTGGATGAGTAAATAATCCACTCTGGATAAATGAGCGGAACTAAAGCGAGAATGAATCCAAAGATCCAGGCTAAGAGAACGGATAGAAACAAACCCAATTTTGTAAATCTGTGGTCGCCGAACGGAAACTTGATGACCAGACATCTGTCCAATGTGATGAGAAACACAAAGAAAGTTGAGGTTTCACTGGAGAGAGTGGACAGAAACCCAGCAGCCTTGCACAGGGCACTGTGACGCCAAACACTTTCATGGACTACATACTCGTTTCTGTAACGGACGTCAGTATAGGCGATAATAAGCAGATACACGCCCATGACAAAATCTGACACGCTCAAGTTTGTCACAAATATGCCGTAACCTTTCTTGAAGACGCCCCTGTCATAAAATAACCGGTAGGTGATGACGACGATGTTCCCAGCCAATGACATGGCTGCCACCAACCACAGAAGTGAACGTTTCAATGAATCACTCAGGAGATCTTCACATGAAGAGAATGCTTCTGGGGGTGCGTGGCACGCTTGTCTAGGTGTGCCCCCACCTGAAATTTGAGGACAGCAATATTTATAGTTGTCTACGTACAGGGCTGAAGTAACGGAAACTGATTTTAATAAATTTGTCATATCTTCCTCTTGTAGTGATGTTTTCTCTAGATTTAAAAACTCAAGATGTTTGATTGTTAAAACATTTCCAATATGAGCAAGTTTTGTGTTGCAAAGATTTAGTGATCGTAATGGCATAAATTTAAGTGCAAATATGTAGAAACTGAACTCTGAAATCCGCGTAAAAGACAAATCAAGTGTGTGCAATTTAGAAGACGCGATACTTCCATACTCAACTACCGTCAAATTTTCATTATGTGACAGATCCAAGAATTGTAAGTTCTTAAGACTGTGTAGAGGCCCATGAAAGGATAAACTTTCAAGTTTGTTGTAGCTGAAGTTTGCTATGTAAATATTACTGAGTTCAAAGACTGTGTTGACTATTTTTTCAAGATTCTCAAGGTTGCAGTTGGAGGCGTGGATCTCAAGCAAATTTGGAAGGATGAATGTTTCATTCAATTTGGACAGGTCAATGCCAGATAAATTTAAAAATTTAGTTTTTATGTCAAAAATATTTAAAGATTTCATTTTCCGGACCGACGAGTAGTTGGTAACTCCAACGGAACCTCTATAACACTCAAAGCCAGTTGGACATGTCATGGGACAACCTGTTTCATCTTTAAAATTTGGACAATGTGGAACACCGTCACAGATATGTACTTCGTGGATATGGATACTGAAATATTCACAACCATATATGGCAGTAACATCATTGATGTCAAAGTCCAATTCTTCATCTTCCCCAAAAGGACAGTCGGACACTCCGTCTCTAACATTGTAAACAGGAACACAGTAAGAATTGATGCACTTAATAAATCCTTCTGGACATTCAAATGTTGTGCAATCTCTCAGTTGGTACCAGTCATGACATCCTGTGGGACGTCCATCCCTTCCCTTGAGATATACACATTTTGGTGCCCACTCTATTTTGCTGGTCAAGTTGTTAAAAAGTAATTCCCCTTCAGAGTATTCCTCAACCTTAATGTTTCTATTACAGAAACTAATTTCATGAGAAAACTGAATCAGTCCTGAGCACTCGCCTTTACAAGAATAGGAGACATTAATGAAAGCGGTTCTATTGGCTCCTATAAAAAGATTACAGGTTTCAAAGTCACGTGACAGCCAATGACTGGGGAGACATGTACCATCCTCGCATTGTCTGCCCAAACATTCATCACATCCTTTCTCATCATTATTGTCTGGACAGTCTTGGACACCATTGCAACGTAAATCTAAAGATACGGAGACTCGACTTGGATAATCATGGATTCTATTTTGGTTCTCACAAATAAATCGGCCCAATTCATCTCCCATCGACAACGTTACACAATATTGCTCATCTCTGCCGTTTGGACAGTCCCTTCGTCCATCACAAACTAAGCTAAACGTTATCTTAAAATCTCCATCCCTACAGACAAAGAGAGTTACATCTTCAGTTTTATCTTTAAAGTAGATTTCAATAAATTTAGATACCAAAAATATTGGATCTTTTACTGGTTGTCTAAACGTTTTTCTCCGATGACTATTTTGTGAAGTTGCTCTCAGCTGCGCTTTGATGACATCTTTATTGTTAACTAAATTAACCTCCATTTCACACACAAGTATTCTGGACTTTCGCTTATCACATCTGACCAATTTCCACCCGATATCACGTTTTCCAGTATTTGTCTCTAATGGCACAGTAAGGTCAACACAACTTTGCCTATCATCATCCAATTCGGATAAATTAAAATCTATACTAAATGGATTTGAATTCATCCAAGTAAAAGATGCTTTTTTCGTCCAATATTGTTTAAGCAGTAATCCTGTGTACACGACTGCACTTGTTGCTAGAGACACGTTCAGATCAGCTGTAGTGGCTGTTTTGGTTTGTCTTAAATAATACTTTAGAAACATCAGCTCATCCTCCGTCTCAAACATCGGTAGATTTGATTTCATCGATTGACAATGGTTGGATGCTTGAGTCCAGGATATTGATGCGTCCATTTTATCAACGAAATAGCAAGATAATCTGTTGTACACTGTCTGACTGTATCGTATCCAGCCCTGGGGGCACTCTCGACAGGCGTACACAGTAACTGGATTGTATTTTTTGAAGTCGTCGTCGTTATCAACTATTAAATAGGAATGTTTTTCCGTACTGTACTCTATGCGGTAGTATTTGTTGTAAATTTTAGAGTTCATTTTAGAACGATCAATCAAAAAAGAAATTATTAAGATATCCTTAATCTGATTAAATTTTGTTCGTAAAATGTCCAAATACAAAGAGCATTGCTCTGAATTTTCGACTTCATTATAAAGTGTACAATGTAAAAGAATTACAACTACGAACTGTTTATGATCATCCCTATTACTAAATGCGTTTTGTTTAAAATACATAGATGCATTTGACAAAGCTTTAAATACTTGATATTGGTCCAAGCTTACATTTGACTTGACCAGGTGGTCGATAGCAGACGTGATCTCCTGTGATGAATTCACCTTGGTCAGATTGAATAACGTTTTCTCTTGAAACGGATCCACCAGGCACACGTCCAGTGTTTTTATGATGCCGTCCTTCACCTTGGTGATGAAGTAAGACACGATGTTCTTCAGTCGAGTGATAGTCAAATTGGTTTCTTGGCTTAAATCAATTAGCAGCAAAAGTCTAGTGTGGTTGGCGTCACATCTAATTCCTGGTGCTACCGTTACTGCAGTCAGAACTGAGAAAATTTTGAGGAAAAAAAATGTTTTATGTTTAAATATACGTTGTTAAAACAACAATGGAATGAAAGAAACAAAATTCGAAAAAATATAGCATTTGTGAGAAATAACTCATTGAAATAATATTTTAAAAAAATAGCATAATTTTATGAAGAGTTTGAATTTAAGAAATAAAGTGTGTCTACAAAACATTAATGTGTATTTTAGACCTATGTTAACAATGGAAGTGATGTCTTAAATAAGAAATAATTTGATTAAACAATCAAGTAGACACTGCGGCGATGCCTGGCGGGATGGGCATCCTTGACTTTGCCTCCCTTATTTAGAGTCCCAAATAATACAGAAGACAAATCATACTAAAGATGTATAAATCTATTAAGTGGTCTAATTCAAACGAAATATATATAAATCTAGTAAGTGGGCTCATTCATACTACGGATGTATACATTTATTAAATGCTCTAATTCATACTTACTATATAT
Source organism: Lymnaea stagnalis (assembly GCA_964033795.1). Taxonomy (NCBI): domain Eukaryota; kingdom Metazoa; phylum Mollusca; class Gastropoda; family Lymnaeidae; genus Lymnaea; species Lymnaea stagnalis. The sequence goes on from CAXITT010000294.1 coordinate 392,815, forward strand.
ATAAATCTAGTAAGTATGCTCATTCATACTAAAGATGTATAAATCCATTAAGTGGTCTAGTTCATACTTAATATACATAAATCTATTTAGTGGGCTCATTCATTCTAAAGAGGAATAAATATATTAAATGGGCTAATTCATACTAAATATATATATAAATCTATTAAATGGGCTATTTCATACTTAATATATATATAAATATATTAATACTTAATATATAGATATATAAATCTATTTAGTAGGCTCATTCATACTAAAGATGTATACATCTATTAAGTAAGCTAATTCATACTTCATATATACAAAATCTTTTAAGTGCGCTCATTCATACTAAAGATGTTTAAATCTATTAAATGGGCTAAAATTACGATGCCCAAACAGAACCCGCTTGTGTGTTGTTTCAATTCGTGTCTTTCTACACCAATCGATGAAAAAAATCAATACAAATGTGCCAAACTTTAAACATAATGAATGAGCAATGAATCTTCACATGTCATTAAAAGGTTTTAAAGTAAAAAATAGTTTCATTACAATTGTTTTAATGTGTTACAAAGATGTATGCCATCAATTAAAACAAAATTGGAAATTAAATACTACATTATCAATGCCGTTTAATATTTACAAGAAAAAATCATTATTAATATTGTCTTAGAAGCTTATTTTGATTATTTTGTAATTTGAAAAGGAAACTATAAATCAAAGGTAATTTAATTTCGTTCGTTTAAAGAAAGAAATGTTCTTCAGCAAAAGTAATTATTAGCTAAGGGTAAATCACATACTTCATTACACAAATATATAACAGTTCCATTTACCACCATTTAATGATTATATAACATTTCTATCACCCAAAGTGTAGGCAATTGATTTTAAAATACTTTTATTATGTTGACTAGTTGTGTAAAGCCACTACTTTAAAACCCTTTTTTTAAACCGTATTTAAATTTTAGTTGTAACATGTTGTTAAGAAAAAATACATTTTTTTAGGTTCACTTTTTAAGCGTATTTAAATTAGGAAGCTCACTTTTGTTTCGGCATATTTATTCTTTAGACTTTCAACTTTTTTAACGCACATTTAGCAATTACCTAACTGTTTAATTTCACCAACTCGCTGCTCATTATTTTATTTTTGTCCATATTGACGAGATTATTCATAAACATGTCATCTCACGAGAATATGATTCAAATGTCCGCGCATTTGGTTATAAAAGCCAATTACCATTCACTCTTCAATGTTTTTTTCTTCGCAATTGTGTATTTTTACTCTTATTGATTCTTGGAAGTTTATTGGAAATCACAGCTGTACTTAGGCCTACTTGGTAATTGCACATTATATATTTCCAAAAAGGAAAGTTTATTTTTATGAGGAGAAAATGGCATATATTTTTAACGCTATTATATTTTTTTTTTAAATTGCTGAAAGCTTTCTCTGCCAATGGAGGTGCAAAGAAGCACATTGTTTAATTTATGGAACTAAATAAATAATTATATATATATATATATTTTGTGTGAGAGATATTAATAGAGAGAGAAGAAGATTGATAGAGATATCATATAGTAGAGAGATTAATTAAGACGGGAAAAAGCAACAGTATGTCAGAGTGAAAGGATACAAGAGAGAAAGAGAGAGAGAGAGAGAGAGAGAGAGAGATAAAGAAAGAGTAAGAGAGAGAGAGAGAGAGATTGTAATCGACGTATTCTTGTTATTCTGAAACTACTTACTTAGAGCAGACAAGGCGATCCACGGTAAAAGAACCACACTGTTCATTCTGCACGATCACGTGACTTTTACAAGAGGGCCAGTGGGCAAACGGGCATCAAATGTGTTGTGTAGAAATTGTCTTTCGTTCATCACCAGCAGAGATCTCGACGACACTGTTACGATGAGGGGTTGAACAGATTACATAGAGAGACAGAGAGAGATTTAGAGATTGAGGGGAGATATATATATATAGAGAGAGAGATAGAGAAACACAGAGAGAGAGAGACAGAGAGAGAGAGTGTTAGAGGGAGAGAGAGAGAGAGAGAGAGAGAGAGAGAGTTTGTGATTTAGAGGGTAGATGGAATAAACTATAGAAGACTTTATGTTTATGTTTGTAAAATTTGCTTCACATTGTGAGCACATGTAGATGGATGGAGCTATCAGTGTTTAGCGATAATTAATTAATTATTAATAATTTTGCATTAGTATTCAGCATTCCATTGAAAAAACAATATTTTGTTGTTATTTTGAACATCATAAATGAAAGTATACCAATATTTGGTACCTTGATAATTTGTTCAAATTTTGACACACGCTGACCTTGGAGGAGGAAGTGAGCGATCGTAAAGAATCTTGCTGACGTCACATAAATAATATATTTGTTATACTCTGCTTTATGCCAGCTGCGTTTATTTCTCTTTGGCTAATCTATTTTAGAAATTACTAAAACCACATAAAAATAAACAAATTAACAATTTATTTAAAAATCCATAAGGGGAATTAATATTTATCTTTGTTTGCTATTTTGCAGATTATAGTAGGACAAATAAGAGACTATGTGACAGTAGTTTATGAAAAGTGGGGTGAAGAAGTCGCCCGCCTCGGGCAGCATATTTTGTCTGATATTGAGAGGTGGCAAGCAGACTGCAGAGTTTTCATGAAAGTCCGTGGCTAAATATGAGCCCAGGTGCGGCGGCACAATACCACATATCTGGTAATTTGGATATATATTGGGGGGGGGGGGGGTTCAAAACCCCTTCGTTTTGATACAAGGCGTTGTGGGCAAAAAGCTTTGGCAGCTTTGACTGAAATTGATATATTGGTATCTTCATTAAAGAATTAAAAGAAACGTTTCTGCTATGTTAACAAAGAAATCGCAAAGCAAATAATTGTTGAGATCTGAAGAATGTCTCAACTCGTTTATACTTCTATAAATGCATTGAGTATTTTCAACGTAAATATTATGAATCTAATTTAGACGCACCTTTCAATTGAAATTTATTTTCGCAAGGAGGAATCAAAACTGTCTTTTCAGATTTTGAAAGAAAAGTACATCAGATATTTATACATACCCTTGAACTGTACAGGATAAAAAAAAACAATGTTGGCTCTACTTTTCGATTCAGTTTTCATATCTGTAAAATGATTGTGGTTTAAGATATTGGCATCCACATCAATATTTCTCCTTCTTCTATATTTTGTTGGCGCACGATCAAAGAATTAATCATTCTGGCTTCTATTGACCCACTCACTTTTTTTCGCACTTGAAACATATTTTCTAAATTAATTAAAAATGCACTGTTTGATATAAACAAAATTGTTTATACTCATAAATATGTGCCCACCTTATATTCTTGCACTCTAACTGTACCTTTGGAAAATCAGAAAAAAACATAGATGTCCTTAAATGCAAAGAATTGTAAATCCTCTATTTTCCTAACTTTTTACGGAGTCCTTGAACTTTGTTTTCTTAAATTGATATTGCACATATTTATTAATTTTTTAAAATAATTGAACACATCGTTTTTACGCCTGAAATTTAAAAAAAATTAAAATAAGTATTTTAAAAAATAGGCCCCTACATTTTAAAATATTTTAAAAATATTGCTTGATAAAAATTAGTTATTTTAACTATTTTGAGAGTGAAATTCCACATTTTTGCGTAGTTAATTAAAAAAAAAATGCAAATTGTGATCTGTGTGATGAAACAATTGCTAGCCATATAAAAGAAAGCAATCATATTTATCATTAAGAAAAGAATTTTAGAAAAATGTACGTGGTTAAACTCTTAAAATTTTCATGATGGTGATTTTGGAGTCGGTTTAGCAATTAGCTATGATTTTTATTTCATCATAAGACCATTTTCATATAGGCCTAATAAGTAATGCAAGATTATATTAACTCAATGTTAAAAGTAAAAGCAATATAAATTTCACTTTATGAACTTTTATAATATAAAGTCATTTATACAAAATACAATCAAACATTGAGGTTTATGTTTAAAATCTATAATTTTTAATTTGTATTTATTGCTCTCAAACAGGGTTACATTCATGCATCCCGGAAGGGGGCGTGTCTTCCGAGCAAGTGAAAAACCCCCACCCCATGAGGAAAATATGTACGAAAGATCAATTTTAATTTTTATAACAATTTTTAAATTAATAATTGAGAAACGTGTGCCCTTTCATCATTCAAAATTAACGCACCAATAAATTATGTCTTTTTCTCGATATATCTATACTGTTGATCCATATCGCTTAGTCTATTTTTAAAAAAAAAAGTCTTACAGATTTCGCTGATAAAAAAAAACCTATTATTTTAAAAACGAAATCTAACTTTTTGTTATTTGCATGTGTCGGTATGTTTATTCATTTATACTTTGCAACGTCACACATTTAAAGACTATAATTACACTCTATTAAATTAACTTTTCTTCAATATAAAGGTCTCACATGTGAATTTAGTTCTTTTTTTAGAAATTAATAGAGTGCAATCTGATTTAAAATTATATTTCTTTATATAACTGTTAAAGCAAGGATACAATTTAGATAGAAAATTTATGATGGCATCGTGTTAAAAAAAAAAAAGTGTTTTCACCATTAAAATTTAATGTACTAAATTCCATCTATGCATACTGAGTTAAATTAATTGAAAAATTTACAAAAAAATTGATATTTTAAAAAAAATACATTAGGAATTAAATCTCGCTTCACTTTTGTGCCCCCCCCCCTCTTTTGCTACTTTTCAGTTTTGTCCACCCGTAGCTAGAATAAAAAGTTGATATTTAAAAAGTTGATATTTAAAAAGTTGATATTTAAAAAGTTGATATTTAAAAAGTTGATATTTAAAAAGTTGATATTTAAAAATTTGATATTTAAAAAGTTGATATTTAAAAAGTTGATATTTAAAAAGTTGATATTTAAAAAGTTGATATTTAAAAAGTTGATATTTAAAAAGTTGATATTTAAAAAGCTGATATTTAAAAATGTATTTACATCACAACTTTAAGCCCCTAAAATGTACGAGGCCAACACAGCTGTAATGATTACAGAGCTCACACGATGACTCTGAGGTCAACTGCCACCTACAATCTAAACTAGCATCTCTCTCAGTACTCTCAAATTAAGAGTAAATGATGCAAACATAAATTTAACTATGTGCAAAAATGGCATTCTTACATTTTGAATTTTTAAATAATATCCGGGGCTTAACAAGATTTAAGGGGCGAGACTAAGATAGGCAGTATCTATCCACAAAAAGCATACCCTTAAGAGCTCCCATTTTGACTAAGATAGGCAGTATCTGTCCACAAAAAGCATACCCTTAAGAGCTCCCATTTTGATTGAATTTGGTTAATGTCCTGCTGGAGTAGGACCTAGGTATGCCCCTATTATTTTGGCAATATTTAGCTTCACAGCCGAAAGTCTGAAATGTCTTAATCAGTGCCACTACATCTCATGTAGGACCCTGGCCTTCTCCACCAAATCCCATGTAGGACCCTGGCCTTCTCAACTACATCCTATGTAGGACCCTGGCCTTCTCCACTACATCCCATGTAGGACCCTGGCCTTCTCAACTACATCCTTCCATTCAGATCGATCATGTCTTTCCACTCCATCCGCGACCCCCCCCTCCCTCCCAGCTGGTGTAAGTCATTCTCTTCATCGTCGAGCCACTTTAGACTTGGTCAGTCGGTGAGCCGTGTGCCCTAGGTTTCTGCCTGTAGATCGTTTTTGCTGTTCTACAATCCGGCATCCTTTCACTGTGTCCTGTCTAGGGAAGTCTCCCTTATTTTATTGTTTCGACTATGGCTGGGTCTTTGTACAATTTATAAAGATCATTGTTTGTACGGATTCTCCAAACTTCATTGTCTATCACCGGGACTTATGTTTTGCTGAGAATCGTCATTTCCCATGTATTAGGCAGGTTCTCTGCTTTCCTGGTAACGTACCAAGTCTCTCTTGCGTAAGTTGCTACTGGTCTTATACTATTGATGTGCATTGCCTTCTTTTTCCCCATTCTTATCCTTTCGTTTTCCACCTAAACTATTTTACTGTGCTCATTTATAATCACCACTAGATTGTTTTTTTAAAACGAGCTACTCTCTCAAAGGTGTGGTTGTTTATACTGATGGTGTCATTAGTGTGCGTCTTCCGTGACATTATCATATATACCTACCTACCCCCCTCCTTTTTCCCAAGACTCTTCGGCATCCTCAATTGCTGTTCCCCCGTTCATTGACGTCGATCAATGTGACATTGCGGGGTTGAATCTTAGCTTGTGCCGAACGATTATCTTGTGGGCGAACAACAACCGGAGTGAATGTGTGACACTGGGCATTACGATGACCTGCCCCGACGCTTGAACAATTCTTCCCCCAATCAATATTTTATTTTCTTAATTCGTATACCATATATTTATTTGATAAAAGAAAATGTAACACCTCTTTTTTCACGACCTGTAATAGCTTTGGATTTAAATAATAATGGCAAGCATATTGCGTTACTTTCCATCTGTTCTTGCGGAGTCTCCACATTTAAAAAATCTAAAAGTTTCATAAGTAATTGAATCGAGTTTTGATGTATTGTTTCTCCTAACAAAAAATTTCCATAAATTTCATTAACCTTGTATTGTATATTTAGGAAATAAGTAATAAGATATTCATTAATTTAATAAAAAAACAGGATCGATGTGTAGATATGTATGCTTCTCACATCATAAGTTTTATTTTATTATATTACTATAGGCATACTACAACTTTTTTTTGGGTCTCTGAACTACCAAAGGAAAAGCTAACTAAATAACAAATTTCTTAAAAATGAAAAAAAAAAATGAAAAAAAATGAAATAGTATATCCATAACATTCAAAAAAATATCTGCACCAATTTATTTATATTTAGCATTAACATATTTTGATATATTAGTACCGTCATTAAAAATGTGCACAACATCTGCTTTGATATAATCTCTATTAAGTTAAAGCATGTGTATAATATAACAAAACAAGAGAAAAATAATGTATCCACAAACAGAGTGAAGATTGTCCAAGTCCCTTGTAGCTCTTTAACATTTCATGTTACATCTTATTTCTAATCTAGGAGAAAGAAGTTTCTTCAATCGAACCTCTAGTCTAGAATGGTGAGCGACAATCATCCAACTCCTTTTAGAACCTTCTGGTAAGTTCATGCTGCTATCTGTGGTAAGTTCATGATAAGAAGTAGTTAGAGGGAGACCCTATAAACAAGAAGGAGTTCATTAGTGTTGACAGATAGAAGAGTGCGGCACCATCGACCGGCTGAATGTCATGGGGCGTTAGATCGAGGAGAAAAAAGTAAGTGTCAATTAGTGTTGACAGATATAATACATAAAGGTGATATATTTATACGTCTGACATGATACTGGGTGAATCAATGCTGGAGAAGTAGTTGATCCAATAGAATTGTACTTCTACACTAGCCAGACTAGCTTCGACAGTTACATTTATTCATTGTATCTTTCAGATAAGTCAGCAAGACCATTAGTGACAATTAGAGTGGTTACAATGAGATTTTTCAGCCTAAATAGCTGGACCAGCTCTGGAGTGTATGGTTGTTACTATTGGATATTACAGCTACACTGAACAGATAAGCTGTGACAATTGTAGTTGTTACAATAAATTACAGACACACTAACCAGACTAGCAGCAACAATTAGAATTGTTACAATGGGACATTACAGTTATACTATCCAGACTAGCAGGGACGATTAAACTGGTTACAATGGTGTATTACAGACATTCTAGTCAACTATAGCTGATACAGTGGGATTTTAGGGATGCACTATAGCTTAACCAGCTGTTACATTTTTACATTGCAACAAAAGGATATAAATGGGGATTAGATGTACGGGAAACTAGACAATTTTAATTAGTTTTGACAGTTACAATAAATAAAAGGGGAGATGATTATACAGCCAACGCGATTCATGGTGAACCAATCCTGGAGAAGTAGTTATTACAATAGAACATTACAGCTACACTAGCCAGACCATCTGTGTCAGTTATAATTGTAACAATAGGATATTACTTCAGATTTTCTTTGATAATACAAACTATTGTCTGTTACTGTAGCAGGAGACTTTTTTAAAAGAACACATATCGCTGCTGCTCTGGTTTGTAGCGATAAATATTATTTGAGAAATATACTTGTCACTCTTAGTCTGGCTAGCATTGATATAATATCCCATTGTGGCAAGTACAAATGTCATTGTTGGCTAGGCTATAGTATGGCAGTAGTATCCCATAGTGTTAACTATAATTGACTTTGCTAGCCTGGCTAGTATGGCTTTACTTTACCATTATAACAACTTTAATTGTCACTGCTATTCCGACTAGTTTTGCTATAATGTTTCATTGCAATAAATCTAATTGTTGCTGTTAGTCTAGTTAGTGTATCTGTAATATCTTATTATAACAACTACAATTGTAACAGCTTATCTGGTCATGTGAAGCTGTGATATCCTGTTATAAATTATATGTTTTACAGCTAGTCCAGCTATTTTAGCTGCATATCCCATCATAACAAATTTCATTGTCGCTTTCCTAGTGTATCTGTAAGATTTTAATGAACAACTGTAACAGCTACTATGGCTAGTGCGGCTTTAATATTCTTTTGTAACAACTACCTCTCCAGCATTGATTCACCCTGTATCATGTTGGACGTATAATTATATACCCTTTATTTATTATATCTGTCAAAACTAATTAAATTCTTCCTGTTTGCCTGACATCTGAGCCCCACGACTCGGTCAGGCGGTGGAAAAGATCCCACAAACCAGTGATTGACTTTCCACGGGGGTTGGGGATGCTCCCACAAACCATTGATTGACTTCCCCTGGGGTTGGGAATGCTCCCACAAACCATTGATTGACTTCCCCTTGGGTTGGGGATGCTCCCACAAACCAGAAATTGACTTCCCCTGGGGTTGGGGATGCTACCAAAAACCAGTGATTGACTTCCCCTGGGGTTGGGGATGCTCCCAACCTTTAGTAAACCTTTCGATTGCAGCATGAAGCACGTAAACCCATTACGCCATGTCATGATATTTGTTTTGGTGGGCTGTTCGGGAGTGTTTCCCCCGCTGACTTTCATTCCGCTTTGATAAAAATCTGAGCAAATAAGCAAATGAACTTTCTGATTGCATTAATAGGTGATGTGAACTTTCTGATTGCAATAATAGTTGATGTGAACTTTCCATGGACTGCAATGACTTTGCTCATTTTGGGCGATACAAATTATGAGCTTAGTTTTTGTTTGAACATCACATCAATCATGAACTATCACCTGATTGATCGGGTATGACATTATTCAGAATTGTTAAGCTCCGCCCATTCCATGACTTCATTTGTCCATGCATTCGAGCTTCAACTTGTTTTTACGACCACTATACCACCCCTAATAATACACGCCATCTTCACATTCCTAACTACGCCGATCCCAAAAAGCATATCTTTAAACCTTAAATTTGTATTTCCCAAAAATTCTTTGAAGCATGATATTATATACTATGATATACTGAAATTCTTTGAAGACTGATATGATAGTAGTGTATTGTGCTCTTATCAGGGCGCATTTTCAGGAGGTTCAGGAGGTTTATGAGGGATAAAGACATAAGAACCTCCATAAAAAAACTATTACCGTCATACATTGAGAACCATTCAATAGAAATAAACACACAATAAGGGGATTATTTTAAAAAAAAATTAATAATTATAATAAAATACAAGATCCCAAGATTGAGAACCATTCGATTAAAAAAATAAAAAAAATAAACTCATTTAAATCAATTAAAGAATTAGACACCACAAAATAATTTATTACAAAATTAAACCAAAATACAAACATGAGGATTTTTACAAAATTAATTAATTACCTTATTAAAGTAAACTTCTAACATCAAGACGATTTATGATAAATTCACATCAAAGAGAGAATATTAATTAAAATCACATTAAAATGTAATTAAGTGCTTATCACCCTTATTTACCTCTTGTAGGTGTTTAAGAGGTTCTTATTCTTCATCACTCATAAACCTCATACTCTTCCAGAAAATGCTAAGACCACTATATATTACTTATGATGTACTCATTTTTCTACTTTTCTATGATTACTTATATGGTGTACTCATTTTTCTACTATTCTATGATTACTTATATGGTGTACTCATTTTTCTACTATTCTATGATTACTTATATGGTGTACTCATTTTTCTACTTTTCTATGATTACTTATATGGTGTACTCATTTTTCTACTATTCTATGATTACTTATATGGTGTACTCATTTTTCTACTTTTCTATGATTACTAATATGGTGTACTCATTTCTCAACTATCCTATCAAGACTGATATAATGTACTCATTGTCTACTATCCTAATAAGACTAATATGATGTACTCATTGTCTACTATCCTAATAAGACTAATATGATGTACTCATTGTCTACTATCCTAATAAGACTAATATGATGTACTCATTGTCTACTATCCTAATAAGACTAATATGAGGTACTCATTGTCTACTATCCTAATAAGACTAATATAATGCACTCATTGTCTACTATCCTAATAAGACTAATATGATGTACTTATTTCTCAGATGACCATACTATCCATTGAAGACTGATAATATGTACTCATTTCTCTGATTGCCATACTATCCAATGAAGACTTATATGATGTACATATTTCTCTGATGACCATACTATCGTATGAAGACTGATATGATTTACTTATTTCTTAAAAATCCAAAGAACCCTGATAATCAATAGTCTCATAGGTAACAACATTATCTTCTTTCAGTATCATCAGTAGTATCATGAGTATCAAAATTGCTTAATCTTCAGTGTTATCATCAGTATCATCCTTGTCATCACCAGTATCATCAGTCTCATCATTAGTATCATCATCAGTATTATCATCGGTATCAACATAGGTATCATCAGTAAAATAATAATACGCATCAATATTATCATCAGTATCTACGTTATTTCCATCAGTATCATCACCAACATTATCATGAGTAGCATCGATATCATCATCAGTATCATCAGTATATTCTCAGGATCATTAAAAGCATCATTATCAGCAAGATCACCAGAATCATCATCAGAATCAACAGTATCATGTTCAGTATCAGTTCAGTGTAGTAACTGCTTAACTTGTTTCATTCGATGGAAGTTCTTGATTTTTAAAAAAAAAATCGCCGTTGTACCCAAGTGTTGTAATATTCGCTATTGACATCAGCTGAATAATAAATAATCTATTCCACTGTCATTTGTTGCTATGTTTGTTTGGGTCATTCTTCTCGCCCAATTTGATCTCTTCCTTCTTTTTCTATATTTGTCTAGTATGTTTTCAATGCAATCAATTCAATTATTTGATGCATGTGATTTAATTCTCCTATGATTTATAAAAATATCATTTCTAATACATGTTTATTTCTTTCAATATCTCCATCATTATTTTTGCTACGTCAAAAGGACGTGTGCTACGTCAGTGGGATGTGTGCTACGTCAATGGGATGTGTGCTACGTCAATGGGATGTGTGCTACGTCAATGGGACGTGTGCTACGTCAATAGGATGTGTGCTACGTCAGTGGGATGTGTGCTACGTCAATGGGATGTGTGCTACGTCAATGGGATGTCTGCTACGTCAATGAACGACAATGGGATGTGTGCTACGTGAATGGGACGTGTGCTACGTCAATAGGATGTGTGCTACGTCAGTGGGATTTGTGCTACGTCAATGGGACGTGTGCTACGTCAATAGGATGTGTGCTACGACAATAGGATGTGTGCTACGTCAGTGGGATTTGTGCTACGTCAATGGGATGTGTGCTACGTCAATGGGATGTGTGCTACGTCAATGGGACGTGTGCTACGTCATAGGATGTGTGCTACGTCAGTGGGATTTGTGCTACGTCAGTGGGATTCGTGCTAAGTCAGTGGGATTTGTGCAACGTCAGTGGGATTTGTGCTACGTCAGTGGGATTTGTGCTACGTCATACAAGACTGAGGGCCAAGGCTATAGTCGATGTGGCTGCAAATGTCGCTGCAAATGTGGTTGTAAATCTGAAAAATGCAAGTGCCGCAAAGAAAAAAAAGCTATGTAACTCGAAATGTCACCAAAGTGGAAGCTGCTCTAATAAATAGAGACTCTAGGATTTGACATTTTGTGTGTATATGTATTTGTAAGTACATACATAATATGTTTTTTTTCAGTTAGGCGTAAATATTTTTCATACTTATTTGATTACCACCAGTTTGGGTATTTATTTGTCTTACTATAATATCCTCTTATTTTTTTGTATGTTGAGAAATATGAATAAAAAGATTCTCAAATTACCCAATCGATTTCCAGCATTATTCATGATGCCGGAAAATGTAATATTTTATATATAATTTATCATTTTGTCACATTCCATTGGGCACTTTTGAAATTGCCCGGGCATTATGAATAATGCCCCATTATTCACATTGCCCGTAACATATATACGACATCCAATTTATTAGTTATTTAACGTTAGAGCATTAAATGAATTAAAACACTGTTGAGTTCATGAATGACTTAGTTGAAATGTAACACTTTTTATTTTTAGGTAATAAAAATGCAAGACATCACATTGAAGTGATATTTTATTTAAAAAAATGTAAGAAATTAAATGTATTATGTAATAAAACAGTTAAAATAATTCATTTATGTTTATTTTTTTTTAAATATAACACATCTAACTATTTTGTAATAAAAGTGTAAGACAACACACTTGTAAGAACTCTTATCCAATATGAATTAAGTATTAAAATGTAAGAAACCTAATGTAATAATATATAATACAATTTAGAAAATGTAATTCATTATTTAATAAAAAAAGATGTTAGAAAGATGTATTATGTAATAAAAATAAAACATCAAATGTAATAATGTACAAATATGTAAGACATCATATGCAATGTTACAAACATATAAAGCGTATAAAACATGTGCAATAAAAGTGAAACGTCTAATTCATTATGTAATAAAATGTAAATCATTTCCTATATTATGCACTGCAAGCTCAAACAAAAAGACGGATGTAAGATGTATATAATGACTTTTATTTGCACTCACATGATTTATGACATAAAAATCATTTCATTACTCCATGTAAATAAATCCTACCTTTGACTTATTTCAAGCATACACCTGATTCAAAAAAAAAAAATAATTGTGTTTTGAATGATGCCTGGTTGTCATGTGACGAGACATTATGTTTTTCTTGTTTTCTGTTTGGATATAAAATGGATTTGCGTATAAGCATTTTTGTCAAAGTTACCAGAGTTATATTTTGCGAATTGAATTTTTTTTAAATTTGTTTGAAAACTTTTTGATTAAAACATTCAGGATGATTGTTAATACAAAAAGGAAGAGTTTGGGAAGTGACATGGAATAGAAGGACTTGATTGATACAATGTTACACATGAAATTTGACATGGTTCGCAGGTGTTGGTATCAGCGCAGATTGTTTATAAATAGAAGAGAAGGGTTTCCATTCCTACATTGTGCAATCAGACCAGGGAGCTGCCGCCAGCGTAGTGTATCACTCGAGAGCAGGTACCAATCAGAAGAGTTCATACCGCAGGAAGATTCCCCAGAGCAGGTTATCATCAAAGCAGATTGTCATAAAAACAGGTTGCCATCACAGCAGAGTTTCATCAAAGCAGATTGTCATCACAGCAGATTGTCATCAAAGCAGATTGTCATCAAAGCAGATTGTCATCAAAGCAGATTGTCATCAAAGCAGATTGTCATCAAAGCAGGTTTTCATCAGAGCTGGTTCTCATCCGAGCAGGTTGTTATCAGAGCAGGTTGTCATCAGAGTAGTTTGTCATCAGAGCAGTTTGTCATCAGAGCTGGTTGTCATCAAAGCAGTTTGTCATCAGAGCAGTTTTTTATCAGAGCTGGTTGTCATCAAAGCAGTTTGTCATCAGAGCAGTTTTTTATCAGAGCTGGTTGTCATCAAAGCAGTTTGTCATCAAAGCAGTTTGACATCAGAGCAGTTTGTCATCAAAGCATTTTGTCATCAAAGCATGTTGTCATCAGAGCAGGTTGTCATCAGAGCAGGTTGTCCTCAGAGCTGGTTGTTATCAAAGCAGTGTGTCATCAGAGATGGTTGTCAGCAGAGTAGTTTGTCATCAGAGCAGGTTGTCATCAGAGCTGGTTGTCAGCAGAGTAGTTTGTCATCAGAGTACAAACTCTAGTGACGCCCATGTGCAGCACATTAAAGATTGTGGTTCAATATAATGAAATAAGGCAGCTATCACAAAACGCATACACATATGTAAAAATACAATGTGCGGACCATTTTTTTCTAAGACCATATGCATGTGATTCTGTTACTTTTCATAACTAATAAATTAAAAAAGATGATGAATCTTAATACTTATTTATTTTTAAGTTCGAAAATCTCTGTCATCACACTAACTTAATATAGAAACGAATATATAATAAACCTGGAAGTCATAGAACTTTTAGAGCATCTTAATGTTCTGTCATTGCTTAAGGGCATATTTTGGATGTGATTATAATTGTGATATTTCAAACATTTTAATTTGGTTAAAAACAATTGTTCGGTTTTACTGCAAAATGATAAAAGCACAAAAATTATTTCCTTGTTCTTGTTGGGGTCAGAGTCGATCACGCGGAGACTTCTATGACATTATTTCTTTGGTGAAACCTAATTATTTAACTGAGCCAACCTGTGAGATAATAGCTAATATTTATGTAATACAATAGTTTAGACAATAAAATGATTTATAATATTACAAATCTGTGCATGCAGTCACTAAGAAACATTATATAAATTTACAATTTGGTCTCGAGACTTTCTGATTTGTTGACACGACTGCGAATCCTGGTAGTTTGCCCTTTCTTAAAGTCCTGCCATTTGCGGTACATAACGGGTATCGTGTAGATCATGGGGTTAACGGCCGCGTTTAGTGGCATGACAAAAACGACCAGCCAGGCGTAGGTGTCTGGGCTGACGATGTATCCTGTCAACGACATAAGTCCTGTGGCACAGATTGGAAACCAGCACAGGAAGTTGGACAACACCACCAAAAACAGTTGCTTAGCAACGTTGATGTCCTGCATTCTCCTAGCAACACTTTGGGCATTGGCCATTTGAAAACACTGGCTGGACAATAGCAAACGAAAGATTAACAACTGACCGCAAGCGATGCAAAGAAACAAAAAAAAATTAAAGCAAATAAAGACTCCAAATGAATAGTGCCAGCCAGGATAAATGCCAATGGATAGTGGCAAGCCTAAACACATCCCATTGGATGAGTAAATTATCCACTCTGGATGCATGAGCGGAATCGATGCAAGAATGAATCCAAGCATCCAGGAGGAGAGAACCGACAGTACCAATCCCAATTTTGAAAACCAGTGTTCACCGAACGGAAACTTGATGACCAGACATCTGTCCAGAGTGATGAGAAACACAAAGAAAGTTGAGGTTTCACTGGAGAGAGTGGACAGAAACCCAGCGGTCTGACACAGTGCACTGTGGCGCCAAACAATTTCATGAAGTACATACTCGTCTCTGTAACGGACGTCAGTAGAGGCGATAATCAGCAGATACACGCCCATGACAAAATCTGACACGCTCAGATTTGTCACAAATATGCCGTAAGCTTTCTTAAAGACGCCCCTGTCATAAAATAACCGGTAGGTGATGACGACGATGTTCCCAGCCAAAGAAACGCATGCCACCAACCACAGAAGTGAAAGTTTCAATGAATCACTCAGGAGATCTTCACATGAAGAGAATGCTTCTGGTGGTGCGTGGCACGCGTGTTTAGGTGTGCCGTTACCTGAAATTTGATGACAGCAGTATTTAAATTCTTTTACGTACAGAGCTGAAGTAACGGACACTGATGTTAATATCTTTGTCATATTCCCTTCACTTATTGATGTTTTCTGTAGATTAAAATACTCTAAGCTTAAGGGTTTTATTTCCTGAAGAGAACCAATATTTACAATATTTGAGTTGTAAAGATTTAAATATTGTAATGTATTGTACTTTTTTAATATATACAAGTCAAGAAAGGAAATGCCAGTAAAGGATAGATCAAGGGTGTTCAATATTTTTGACTGGACACTGTGACACCCGATTTCAGACAGTTGTTCATTATGTGACAGATTCAAGAATTGTAAATTTTGTAAAAAAGAAAGTGGTCCAAAATCAGTTAGCACCTTGAGGTTGTTGTAACTTAAATTTGCGGTGTACAGATAATTGTTGTCATATTCATTAAGGAATATTTCCCAAAGATCTACAAGTTTACAGTGCGTGGCATGGATCTCAAGTAAGGTTGGAAAAAGAGATATTTCCTTCAATTTGGAAAGGTCGATGCCAGAGAGATTTAAAAATTTAGTTTTTATGTTAAAAATGTTTAGAGATTTGATTTCTTGGACTAACGTGTGGTTATCAACTTCAACTGCGTGCCCATTGCACTTAAAGCCAGGTGGACATATGACGTTACAATATGATTCATCCTCACCGTATGGACATTGCGGAACCCCGTCACATTTGTGTACTATGTGGATGAAAATACGTGACTTCCAACAACGAAAAATGTAGTCTATATTATCAAACATATTGTACCTTGTGTCTTCATCTTCACCATAAGGACAGTCAAATAATCCATCGTTGAAGTTATACACGGGAACACAGTAAGAGTCCGGACACTTCAGAAATCCCTCAGGACATTGAAATGTCATACAATCTCTCAGATGGTATTTGTTGTGGCAACCTGTGGGGCTTCCATCACTGCCCCTGAGATATAAACATTTTGGCGACCACTCAAAATGGCTGCTAAGGTTTTTAAAAAATCTTTGTCCTACTGAATATTTTTCCAACCGTACATTTTCATTACAGAAAGTAATTTCATGATTGAAATGAACCAATCGAGAACAGTTACCTTTGCAAGGATATGACACATTTAAGTACACGATTCTATTGGTTCCTATAAAAAGATGACATTCATCACGATCGTTTGATAACCAATGACCAGGAAGACACGTTAGATCCAGACATTGTCTGCCCAAACATCCATCACAGCCTTGCTCATCGCTGTTGTCAGGACAATCTTGGATCTCATTGCAACGTGCCTCTGAAGGGATGGAGGCCCTGATGGGATAGTCACCTACTCCATTTGGATTAACACATAAGTGTTTGCTATGCCTATTATTTTGTGACAAAATGGGACAGTATTGCTCATCTCTTCCGTTGTTGCAGTCTCTTGATCCATCACAAACGGCTCTGTAAGTTACAAAGTTGTCATCGCCATCCTGACAGTAAAACATTCCCCAGCCTTTGTCGAGTTTTTCATTGAGGACACTTATCAAACTACCCGACATTACAGTAAATCGTTCATGTTGATAACTTTGTGCTGTACTTCGTATTTTCGCAAACTGTTGTTGAACATCATGAATTATTTTCCCTTCCATTTCACACACAAGTATTCTTGACATGAGTTTATCACAGTTGACCATTTTCCATTTCATTTCATCTTTCCGGTTCAATGGGTGTAAAGGAACGGAAACAGCTACACAAATTTCTCTACTATCGTCATCACTTTCAAAAGTTGCCTTTAAATTAAAAGGTCTTAAATTGGTCCACATGTAATGATGTTGTTGAAACCCAAATCTTTTTACCAGGCCGACGTTAATGACAGCAGTCATCGTTGTTTCAGTCACGTTGAGATCAGCTGTTCTGATGGTGCTATTGTTTTGTAAAAGTTCTATTAGAAACGTCAGCTCATGCTCCGTCTCAAATGCCGGCAGAGAAGACTTGAACGACTCACAACGCCTGGACGCGCTTGACCAGGAGATGGGCGCGTCCAGTGTATCTATCCAATAACACGAAATCCTCTTTCCTGACCAGATATTCCGTGTCCAGCCATTGGGGCAGTCTTTACAGTGGTAAAGTGTAACTGGATTGTAAATGTTAAAGTCATCTTTGGAGTCGACATACGCCTCGTTATCAGATTCTGTTTTGTTGTACGAGTAATTGTAACCTTCAGTATAAATTTGGGGGTCTATTTTGGAAGAAACCTCGAGCACGTAAAACAACGAAAACATATCGCTATCTACAATCATTCTTTTTTCCTTACAGCTCCCGTAGCAGTGGGACAGAACTACAACATGTTGCTTATGTTCGAGGTCGGCAGCTCTTTTGTTTGAAAGCAACTGTGATGAATACTTAGAGGAAAAGACAAATCGGGGTTTCTCATCTTCAAAACCTTTAAAGTGGTCAAGGCTTTTATTTGACTCGACGAGCTGGTCAATGACAGACATAATCTCCCATGATGAATTCACCTTGGTCAGATTGAATAACGTTTTCTCTTGAAACGGATCGACAAGGCAGACGTCCAGTGTTTTTATGATGCCGTCCTTCACCTTGGTGACGAAATACGAGACGATGTTCTTCAATCGAGTGATTGCCAATTTGGGGTCGTGAACTACATCAACCATGAGTAAAAGTTTGGTGTGGTTTGCGCCACATGGGGGTTCTGGTGAGACGTTGGCTGCGGGTAGAACTGAAGTAATCAAGAGTAAAAGAAAACAATTGTCTTTATGAATGCACCATTTTAAAGACATGAATTAGAGAAAGAAATTCAAATCGAAATCGTTTAAACGTGGTATAGCAGCACGACTTTGTTCTATTCTAATTTGATGTTTAGCTGAAGTCACTGGTCGCGCGTGGATAGAGTGATTTAGTACATGGTTTAATATTTAATGATGCATTTGAAGGAGGCAGAACAAAGTTAAGCCTTACATATATGGTAATTACCAATGAGATTGATGTAATTCAAACTATAACGTATCATATGTTATTTCTAACTAATAGATTGCTGTGTTTGACTTTGATTTTCTTACATTGAGATTGTGCATAATTATGCCAAAGAGAGTAATGACATTCCAACCACGTATAGTATAATGCATATTCTATGTTACGCACTGACTTGTATTGGGAGAAATTAATCTCCTATTTTAATTTTAATTGGCTCGTTATAAACAGTGCCTAACAAAGGACGATACCATATAATCAACACTATTAAAGATACGACCCAAAACAGTTTCTAGTTACAATTAATTAAGATTTATTATGTCTTAAGATAATTACAAAATAAAATAAAATAAAATTACAATCTTCAACTTACAGTATGGCAGATGTCGTACCGGTACACAGTTAATACAATTAGAAATAATGATGCCAATAAATAATGCGAAATAAACACATATAAGTAGGAGCACACAAATACACAAAAGAATAAAACACGCCTCGTAATGTTAAGAGAATCTATATGAAATCTCCGTCTGTCGTCCGTGCCTGTCAATCCCTTATATAGGTGGGTCTACCGACGCCCAAGCCCTGCCTTCGAGACATTTCGAGAAAAATCCCAATCATTCTACCAAATACTATTTGGAACAGATTAATTATTTTCAGTGGCTGGCGGTGTAAACAAGAAATACATCAAAGACCTAAGCCACACCCCTTTGTGAACACAGCGTCTCATGCGGGGTCAATCAGAGGGCACGTACGAGAAATATTGTGTAAACAAGCTCTCTGTAACATTCTATATATAATGTGATTTTGGTATGATTTATTTACTACTTGACTATTTGCCGTGATGTGATTTTATATACAAGCGATTGAGATGAGATGTTTCAGAAGCATTTTTGGCATCCACTAAAGGGACCATATCTCCAATGATCAAGTGAAAGAAAGCGCAAACTACAATGGTACGGCCACGTGACAAGGAAACAAGGGCTTGCCAAAGAAATCATGCAGGGCACCACGAGAGAAGGGAGAAGATGAGGAAGACAGAGAAAAAGATGGGAGGATAACATCAAAGAGTGGACTGGACTGAAACTAGGCGATGCTGTGAGACGTGCAGAAGACAGAGACGAGTGGAGGAGGATGGTTCACACGCCATCTGTGGCGCCTTAACGGTCCAAAGACTAAGGGACATGATGATGATGATGATGATGATTTCATATACTAAAGTGTGGTATGATTGACTACACTTGACCTGTCTCTGTAACACCAGTGGTGTACATGTACTTAATTACTCTTGAAGAAGTACTACGGGGACCTGACAGTTATAAATGTAATCCACGGGCAGCAAGGCAACGAGTACTCCCACAAGTACAGAAATACATGCATACGATAAGAGAAATTGATTAAGGAAAGTATTTCGTAAACTGATTATTTTTAACTTGCAGATTGAAAATTATAAAAATAAAAATATGTAATTAATATGTAAGCAATGGGAGGAAATCTACTTCTGAATAAAATTGATGTACGCAAAGTAATCACTCTCAAATATGATGTGGGTGTATGAAAACTGTCCATATCGACGAGGCCTTTTTACGAATTCAATGGATGGACAAATTACTTAAACCTTCAGGCTTAGCATTGTACCATCCATTTCGCATATTCCTCTTTTATATTATTTAAAGGTAGCTTCACTTAATAGGCAGTGATGCTGTGAGGATTGACACTGGTCAACTCGCAAGGTGTGTGGCAAAGGAACAGAAGGGACCGAGACGAAATATTTAAAAAAGACTATTAAGTAAATCAAAAACACTGTCAGACGAGCTGTTCGACCTGTTGTGTTGTGTTGTGTTCATCCACTCATGACGATGAGTGTCTACTTGTTTGGGTTAAGTCTTTCCCTTCATCCCACCCCACAAGACAGTATCTCTAATAGCAACAGCTTCTAATAGAACAAACACTAACCGGTTTGTTGCAAGATGTAAATTTATTAAACAACAATTCCGGTTTGTTGCAAGATATAAATTTATTGAACAACAATTCCGGTTTGTTGCAAGATATACATTTATTGAACAACAAGTCCGGTTTGTTGCAAGATATAAATTTATTGAACAACAAGTCCGGTTTGTTGCAAGATATAAATTTATTGAACAACAATTCCGGTTTGTTGCAAGATATACATTAATTGAACAACAATTCCCTAACTATGGTTGTTATCTAATGTCAGATTAATTATCAAATCATTCCAGCCAAACACCAAGCAACACACAAGCCCAAACAGTCAATATTGTCTATCCGCCATCAATCCACCATAACAACGAAATATTTTTTTTTAAAACGACCATCAAGTCACTCATAAACACAGTCTTCATCCCACAATGGGTAACAAAAAAAAACATCCTATGACTTTGAGACCAATCACAATGCAAACATTTTTTTGAAAATTGACAAGTTTTATAAACTTCTCTCTGCATAGGGTTATATTTAGATAATTGCATCATTGTTTTGGCTCCATTGAGCTCTTGTTGTCTTATTTGAAACCAAACTTTTAGAGGTATTTGTCATTTAAGATAATCAAAAACAAGTTAATCTACTTGGATTAATGTAAAGCAATTATAAAATATTATAGAACTATTTTAAAACAATATTTTAAATATAAAAACCAAATGACTGCCAGTGTAAATATATTTTGATAATTTTTTATCCATAAGATTATAAGATTTTGATAATAAATTTCAATTAATAATTTATTCTTCTTTATCACGATGAACCGACTTAATACAAGCCCATCAACGTCCGCGAAAACGCTACAAAGAAATGTGTAAGATAAGAGTTTAAAATCAGCTGCCATTAACGTATGCGAAGGAAAGGAAAGACATACATTTCGCAAGGCGTCAAAGGAAATGTTGTTTTGTTTAAAAGAAAAGGAAACAAGTAAAAATGGAGAACAAAGAAAAACATTGATTAAATGTAATAATTTAACAAAAATACCATACATAAAAGTAATTACAAGTACAAAATAATGTACAGTTTTAGGTGCAATATAAACTTATGAACTCAGATGCAGCGGTACAACGGGTTACCTATAGCAGCGGTACAACGGGTTACCTATAGCAGCGGTACAACGGGTTACCTATAGCAGCGGTACAACGGGTTACCTATAGCAGCGGTACAACGGGTTACCTATAGCAGCGGTACAACGGGTTACCTATAGCAGCGGTACAACGGGTTACCTATAGCAGCGGTACAACGGGTTACCTATAGCAGCGGTACAACGGGTTACCTATAGATCAACATGTCGTAATGTACTACAGGCTCAATATGTTAGTCTAAAAGTACTTACGCAAACAAAAGAAAGCAGTCCAGACCAACAGGATCATGATGAGGCAAAATAAAATGCTAGTTAATGAAATACGGATAAATGATAACAAAATGTTTCCACTACACTCGAGATTTTTGGAGGTATTACAACGTTCTTAGCCTGCAGATGGTCCGTCGTTGAGTCTTGGTGTATTTGCCACCCTTGTCTGACAAGACCCGGATATTTGATATTTAGCCAGAGAGGGGCATTACATTATTGAAAATGGTGAATGTTTTGGTATTTATCTAAATGTAGAAGTGACCAGAGCCTGTCATTTGGAAACGCTTAACAGATATGGGGGATAGCGTTAATAATTTAAACCGTATAAAATGTAGCTCTATCCCTTTTTAATAATGTGCATAAAGTCATACTAAACAAGGGTATATATAGATAGTAAAATGCAGTATACACTTGGTAATACTAGTAAAAACCTTATTGCATTATAGACCATACGGTGACTATCATATGAAACGTCCTAGAAATATCTAATAAATTATGACTTGAAGGAGACGTACCGGTGTATTATGAGTTTATAAGAGTTAAACCATTGTGTCTGGACTTCATGAAAATGAATCATTGTGTTATGACTTTTATTGCCCTGGTTATGAATAGGTCTTAAATGGGCATCATTTAATAGTCCAATATATGAGGTTATATATATATTATATATAAGATAAGATATCTTATTTTATCTTATCTTAAATAAGAAAATGGAAATAAATTAAAGACAGAAAGAAGTGTCAAAGAATGACATATTTAAACAAAAAATAATTACTGGAAAAATCAAACATAAAATAATTGAAAAAAATATTTGGGAATAACAACATAAATTTTTTTTTTTTTTTTTTTTTTTAAATATTAGCAGAACCCAACAATGTCGAAATGCTCATGATTTATGTGAAGGTACCAAAATATACCTTATAATGAGGAAATAATGGTATACATTGTGATGTGGTCGTATTAGTAAACTTGTGAAGAAACCATCATAGCATACATTCTGATGTAGCCATTATAGTATATTTTGTGATGTAGGCATCATAGAATACCCTGTGATCAAGGCATTATATTTTACCTTATGAGGTAGCCATAAAAGTGTATCTTGTGATGTAGTCAAAATAGCATACCTTGCGATATTACCATAATAGTATGCCTTGTAATGTAGCCTTCATGGTAAACATTGTTATGTAGCCAGCTTAGTATACCTTGTGATGTAACATCAAAGTATACCTTGTGATCTAGCCACCAATGCATGCCTGGTGATGTAGCCATCAAAATATTCATACATTATTTGAAATTAATGGTCAGCAAATAAAATAGTCTACCATTCAGATCCAACCATAAGGCTATCGTATGTTGATGTAGCAAAGATATCATCCTATTTACATTCTGCAACGGTAGTATAACATTATAATACAACAACCCCTGCGTCCTATTAACATGTAGAGCACATTGTATACTTACAGCATGCAGCAGCCATAGTATACTATTTCCATACAATACCATATACTGTTATATACTATAACATAATGATACCAAAGTAAAACTTTTTTGATTGTAGCACGAAGCACTCAAATCAATCAAACCACCTCTCGATTTTTTTGTTGAGCTTATCGAGAGTATTTTACACGTTCCCTTTGTTCCGCCTATATACAAATCTAAACAAATCGACAGATGAACCTTCTGATAGCATTAATTGTTGATGTGAACTTTTCATGGACTGAACGGGCTTTGCTCATTGATGGCCATACAAACGGTAAGCTTTTGTTTGTTTGTTTGTTTGTTTGAGCATCATAGTTATCACCTGATTGGTCGGACACGGCTTCGTTCAGAATTGTTAGGCCCCTCCCTCCACATGTTTTCATTTGTCCTTACCTTCTAGCTTCAACCTCTTTTCACGACCACAGTACCAGCTCCAACAATACAAACCATCTTCACATTCCTAACTTCTCCGACCCCAACAAGGATCTCCCTATACCTTAACTTTTCATTTCTCTACTATTCTTTAAAGACTGATAGGATGTACTCATTTCTCTACTATTCTTTAAAGACTGATAGGATGTACTCATTTCTCTACTATTCTTTAAAGACTGATAGGATGTACTCATTTCTCTACTATTCTTTAAAGACTGATATGATGTACTCATTTCTCTACTACGGAAAGCGCACTTTCGCATTTGCTGGCCCAACAATTTGGAACCCCCTTCCTGTCAAACTCAGAAACAGCCAGACACTGGAGTCCTTTAAAACCGATTTAAAGACAAATCTATTTGGCAAACACCTTCTGGGGTGATGGTGTCTACCATCTCTTACCAGTTAATTTATATTGGCTTGTGTTGCTTATGGTTGAAAGGGATGAAAGACTTTGACTTGGTTCGCTCGTTTAAAGTTTATATATTGTTGCGTTTGTTTTTAACTGTGGTAAATTATAGATTGTATTTATTTCTCTTTTTTAATATGGTTGACTTTGTACCACGCTTCAAGCTTTTGAGGATGAAGTGTGTTTTTCAAATAAACTTTATTATTATTATTAGTATTATTACTATTCTTTAAAGACTGAAATGATGTACATATTTCTCAGAAATCCTATGAAGACTTATATGATGTACTCATTTCTCAACTATCGTCTGAAGACTATTATGATGCACTAATTTCTCTACTATCCTATGAAGATTGTTATGCTGTACTCATTTTATGATGGCCATACTTTCCTTTGCAGATCCACATAAATCAAAACTTTCAGTTGATAATGTATCCCATTTTTTTCTCTAATAATTATTTGGTTATAATGAAATATTACAGTCATCTCGTGCTGCCGGAAACTCTTGTAGGGTCATTCAGATGTTAAATTGTTCCTAATTTTGTCATGTAGACAAAAAATAAATCATCAAATTTAAATGCTGGGGTACAAGATGAAAACGTGGTAGAGGTCCTCCAAAAGTCACGGGATTAATCTGATAAGCCTTTGCGCTAATTATTTGTAACTTTCACATTAACTGTGTTCATACTGATTAACGTATCACAAGTTCCAACCCCCAGGCAGCGGTGGGGCGATTGCCAAGGTTTCCCGCTAGTCAACAGTATGCAGGTAAGCTTTACATTGGTGCACCGCGATGAACTGGCCTTATAATTTAATCTTAAACATTTCGAATGTTTGAACATTTTTACAAAATCTCTTTAGGGATTAGAGTTTGCAACTGCGAACGTAACTAATTCTTTTTATGCCCATTAGTAGAATATACAATGCATTAAGTCATACCTGACTGTGTAACAAGGCTGCTAATACAATTACAATACATTAAGTCATGCCTGACTGTTTGACAAGGCTGCTAATACAATTACAATGCATTAAGTCATACCTGACTGTGTGACAAGGCTGCTAATACAATTACAATGCATTAAGTCATACCTGACTGTGTGACAAGGCTGCTAATACAATTACAATGCATTAAGTCATACCTGACTGTGTGACAAGGTTGCTAATACAATTACAAAGCATTAAGTCATACCTGACTGCATAACAAGGCTGCTAATACAATTACAATGCATTAAGTCATGCCTGACTGTGTGAAAAGGCTGCTAATACAATTACAATGCATTAAGTCATGCCTGACTGTGTGACAAGGCTGCTAATACAATTACAATGCATTAAGTCATACCTGACTGTGTAACAAGGCTGCTAATACAATTACAATGCATTAAGTCATGCCTGACTGTGTGACAAGGCTGCTAATACAATTACAATGCATTAAGTCATAAGTGACTGTGTGACAAGGCTGCTAATACAATTACAATGCATTAAGTCATACCTGACTGTGTAACAAGGCTGCTAATACAAATACAATGCATTAAGTCATACCTGACTGTGTGACAAGGCTGCTAATACAATTACAATGCATTAAGTCATACCTGACTGTGTGACAAGGCTGCTAATACAATTACAATGCATTAAGTCATACCTGACTGTGTAACAAGGCTGCTAATACAATTACAATGCATTAAGTCAAGCCTGACTGTGTGACAAGGCTGCTTATACAATTACACTGCATTAAATCATACCTGACTGTGTAACAAGGCTGCTAATACAATTACAATGCATTAAGTCATACCTGACTGTATAACAAGGCTGCTAATACAATTACAATGCATTAAGTCATGCCTGACTGTGTGACACGGCTGCTAATACAATTACAATGCATTAAGTCATGCCTGACTGTGTGACAAGGCTGCTAATACAATTACAATGCATTAAGTCATACCTGACTGTGTGCTAAGGCTGCAAATACAATTACAATGCATTAAGTCATACCTGACTGTGTGACAAAGCTGCTAATACAATTACAATGCATTAAGTCATACCTGACTGTGTGACAAGGCTGCTAATACAATTACAATGCATTAAGTCATACCTGACTGTGTAACAAGGCTGCTAATACAATTACAATGCATTAAGTCATACCTGACTGTGTGACAAGGCTGCTAATACAATTACAATGCATTAAGTCATACCTGACTGTGTGACAAGGCTGCTAATACAATTACAATGCATTAAGTCATAACTGACTGTGTAACAAGGCTGTTAATACAATTACAATGCATCAAGTCATACTTGACTGTGTGACAAGGCTGCTAATACAATTACAATGCATTAAGTCATACCTGACTGTGACAAGGCTGCTAATACAATTACAATGCATTAAGTCATACCTGACTGTATAACAAGGCTGCTTATACAATTACAATGCATTAAGTCATAAGTGACTGTGTGACAAGGCTGCTAATACAATTACAATGCATTTTGTCATACCTGACTGTGTAACAAGGCTGCTAATACAATTACAATGCATTAAGTCATACCTGACTGTGTGACAAGGCTGCTAATACAATTACAATGCATTAAGTCATACCTGACTGTGTGACAAGGCTGCTAATACAATTACAATGCATTAAGTCATACCTGACTGTGTGACAAGGCTGCTAATACAATTACAATGCATTAAGTCATACCTGACTGTGTGACAAGGCTGCTAATACAATTACAATGCATTAAGTCATACCTGACTGTGTGACAAGGCTGCTAATACAATTACAATGCATTAAGTCATACATGACTGTGTGACAAGGCTGCTAATACAATTACAATGCATTAAATCATACCTGACTGTGTGACAAGGCTGCTAATACAATTACAATGCAATTAGTCATACCTGACTGTGTAAAAAAGCTGCTAATACAATTTCCTAAAACATTTCGTGCACAGCTTCTGAGTAAACCATTTCTCGCCTTAGCTTGTCCAATGCACAATGTCCTTATAGCTATGAAACATGTCAGACTAATCGCCAGTGCCAGGGCCGATGACGTCATGTCGAATCATCAAAGGTTGGTCCATGTGAACCAGGACCCAGTTCGTGCTCTCTTCCGTTTGATCCACAAACCTCCAACACAATAAAACCTTAGCGTTAAGGTCAATCTGAGGTGTAAGACCTGACCTTTTGAGGTGGACAAAACATGGACGGTGTCCTCAAAGATGGGTCAATAAATCATTGCCAAGAAAAATGGCCCGATTTTGAAGAATCAGAAGAATGACACCATTTATTTTTGCTACCCAGACTTCTGTACACATGACACTAATCATGTTGATTCATTTGTAACATTAAGAAAATAGTATGAGTTGGACTCTAATAAGCTTTTAAAAAATGGATA
Organism: Lymnaea stagnalis; assembly: GCA_964033795.1. NCBI lineage: Eukaryota > Metazoa > Mollusca > Gastropoda > Lymnaeidae > Lymnaea > Lymnaea stagnalis. The sequence goes on from CAXITT010000294.1 coordinate 420,715, forward strand.
TGGTTTGTCAATGAAGGCTCTTTGGCCAACACAAATGGATAGGCATAATGTCAAGTTTGTTATACAGATTTTATTTAGACTATATCAAAGATGCTTTGAGAGAGCTTGGTCCCAATAATAACATAATGCATTATGATGAGGCAGCCCGTTTTATAGATGTAATATCAAAATGGTGTAAAATTGTTAATGTTAAATCTCCTGTTGTAGGTCTTAGACGTAACGATAATTTTAAACAACCTATCAGAAATGACGTGAATGACATTAATATTTGTTCTTTAAATAACTTCCTTAAATGGCTTGATGCTTGGCATACTTAATGAGTCCCAATGTTGGTTGTTTCACCGGGGAGACATTTGCTGCTATTTCCCACACAACATATGCATCTTCAGAAATTGCATCTTATTGTTGTTCTGATCTTAAGTTGCATTATGTAATGTTAGGTAAATTTCAGACAGATGCCTTAGAAGCTCGATTTGGATGTATAGAAAGTTAGCTGGGGCCCAATACAATGTAACAGTTACCTTCTATTTAGAAAGTAAAATGTCACAAGAAAACAAATATGCAAGACGTTGTCCCGTGCTGGTTATGTTAAGTTCTATTAAACCTTATAATAATGAAACCAAGATCTTTAGTTACTTTATCTTAATGAAACCAAGATCTTTAATCCGTTTATGATAATGAAACAAAGATCTTTAGTCCGTATCTGTTAATGCAACCAAGATCTTTACTCCGTATATGTGAATGAAACAAAGGATTATAATTTTGTTTGTTTGTTAATCAAACCAATGCTTACAGTACTTGTATATTTTAATCAAAACTAATGTTATTCAAACCAATACTTAACAGTTCTTGTATATCTCATCATATGTTAAATGCACTTTAGAAGGCATCCTCGTAGTTTAGATTATGGCACAGCTGTAAATAACATGAAAAAATAAACAGCTGGAAATCCAATTACTACAACTTTACGTCAAATCTCTAGCGGGTAACTACATTATTTCATAGATAAAAAACGATGCGAAACTCAACAAATAACAAAACACCTCGTTTAATGAACAATATGCCAAGGTATGATTGACGAGTAGGTGTGCTAGGCAAGAAGTAAGAATAGAAGCACATTTGTTGTTCATCTGCGCAGACTTTTACATGCGTTGTTTGTGGGAATCCTTTGAAGGTGATTGCACTTGGTTGCACTGACACGATCGTCGGGGTCTTGCGATTCGATCAAGCCGTTTACTGTAAAATTTCACATTAGCGTAAAGTAGGTGATTGGGTTGTTGTTGTTTTTTTTTTTGGGTGGGGGGGGGTTGTGTTTGTTGGGAATGGGATTTTGAGGGGTGCTTTATGGTGGGATAAAATAACAAAAAAGTCAAGAAGCCGTAACTAAGAAAAAGTACAAGATAGGCAGAAATTCGATCAAGCCGTTTACTGTAAAATTTCACATTAGCGTAAAGTAGGTGATTGGGTTGTTGTTGTTTTTTTTTTTTGGGTGGGGGGGGGTTGTGTTTGTTGGGAATGGGATTTTGAGGGGTGCTTTATGGTGGGATAAAATAACAAAAAAGTCAAGAAGCCGTAACTAAGAAAAAGTACAAGATAGGCAGATCTCTGATATCATTATAAACATATGCGTTTTTCAAATTAAATAAAAATTTAACATTTAAAAAAAAAAAAACTTTAAATAGGTCTGTCAATTAGTGCAGTGAAACTTCATAGCCAAAATAGCACTCTCTAATGCACTTATCACTCATCCAAATAAGAACAAACCATATGAAGTTGCAATCGGTTCATTTTGATATTAATATCTGAAAACAAACTAATGTGACAGATTTGAAGTTTTTTAAAATACATTTTAAGGTTAAAACAAATAAACATTATCTTTTAATAAACAGAATTATGCTTAGAATTATATGTATTTTTCAGCATATTAAACAATGTGTGTTAAAAGAAATCTGCGACCTTAGAATTTTTAATAAGTTCAGGGAAGTGCAAAACATATTAGGTTTCCCACTAAGGGGGCTACCATAGCTTGGATAGTTTTATAATTTAATTGTGTATTTAAAAATTGAAATAAAGAGGGGGGGGGGTGGAATTGATAATTTCCTATTGTCCCAGGCAGCACAAGCTACGTTTTAGAATAAGAGGCTGCACCTATAGTACTCGGGTACATATAGCCACAAAAGCTATTCGGACCCGGAGTGGCTCCAAATAGATTAAATGGCTTCGGGGCCGGGTGTGATAACATTAATACTATGAGAATTTTTTTTAAAAGTGTTTTTACTCCTTATTTCATAGATTCATAGTTTTATTCTTTTTGATTGGTTTTTTTTTTCTTATTGCAGGTAGTTGCTTTTTCTTTCTTGCTTTTTCGATATGTTAACTAGAGAGTTGTGCCACCCACTACCACTAAGTTAAAAAAAAAAAAAAAAACTCTTCAGCTCGCCGAAAATGCCATCCCTCATTTTAATTTTTTTTTTAAAAAGTGCCCTAGGCGAATGCACCCCCTGATATTGAGGTCCTTTGCGAGTACCACCTTTACATGGCTGTGCATGGATCCAGTGGGCTAGAAAGAAATATCAGACAAAGTAGATAGATTTATAAAATAAAATAAAAAAAATATTTAAATCTAAATATATCCTATTGGGCAACTTTTATGACGTATCTTTGAAGACAAAAGAGTTCTTGTTATCTCCAAATGGCGTCGTAAATGAAAAAAGAATCATGAAATGTACATTAAAAAAAATAAATCTTGTACTATTTTGTTAAATGGTTATTATATTCGAACAAAAAGACGCAATTTTAAGCTTATAGTTCCATCAGGTAAAGAGGAAGTTTTAATTTTATATCATTAGAAATAATTATTCGCGCTTAAATTTCATTGCCTTAATTTAACTCTTTTATTTTTAGTCTTTAGTTCCTTGAATTTTGCATGTTTTTCATGAGATTTCTAGTGACCTTAAAAAAGAGTCAATAACTTTTAGAAAACTTGTATAAAATTCATGATTTTATATATATTGTTGTGGGGAAATGCATGAGGTTTCTAAATATATTTGTTTTCAAACACATAGTGTCAATACTTAGAAGTTGTGAAAAAAAAAATGTAATTTTTTTAAAAATGAAAATGTGTAAAAAAAAAAAAATTGGTGATCACATGCAAAGAAGGAAAAAAACAAACCACATAAAATTATTTAATAAAATCTGTTTATTTAGAAAGCAAATTCATTTTCCTATATCATATTCTTGATTTAGAACATTTCATGAGAATTTGACCAAAATATAAATTATTTTG